>DWKL01005204.1:0-10070 GCA_018249415.1 Phareas burnsi
AGATGGTCGCCTCGCTATATGTGTGCCTGGCAACCGCACCTCTCCAACCGAAACACAACAACTGCTTTACGGCAGATGATGAGGGCGGTGGTGGTACTTCCCCAGACGAACGATTGTTCTACCACCTTGAAATATATCTGAGTATCTGCTGTAAAATACTCATATAAGTATGTGAAGTCTACCAATCCGCACTCGGCCAGCGTGTTGGCGTGGGGACTACGGCCTAATCGTTCTCTTTCGGAGAAGGGACCCGTGCCTTGCAGTGGGACAGTAATGGACTGAAAAGGGCGAGAAGACAAATAATTTAGGTGTTGTTTCCGGTATCTAGTTCTGACTTATAATAAACAAATACAAACGGATAACAACCGTGTTTAGAAACATCATAAGCTGATGGCGTTTCTGCCTCACCATATCCCGTCTCTTCACCTTCGAAAACCTGATAGCCATTCCGAGGCTGAACCGTCGGTTGTGGTGAAAACGGCATTGAAGTGTTTGTTATATTGGTGTTCAACGACATGTTATAATGTCGGTATATGTCATTCATTGCCGTTACCCTGAAATGCAAGGATATTTAATAAAATTCTGTAATCGTTGGATTATTGGCGACCCGAGTGACGCAGCGGTACACATAGTGGTTTCACACACAGAGGTTCCCGGCGAGGTAAACATCTAAATGCTAATTTTAGAATTCTGTTCTGGCTTTGCGTGTTTGTGTACTCGTCTTATATGAGTTTATCTTTAATCTATGGCACTTACGACACAGAGAATCCTACTGTGAATCATGAGCGTAGAGTGTTTTTTCTATGAGAAATGTTTCTAAAATTGTAGGAGCTCCAGTTTTTATTTAAGTTAATTGAATGACATACCAACCTACGTAGACAATATTTACTTATAGATAAACGTTAACATACACGCTAATAGAGCCTAGTCTACTTCAGTAAACTTTACAATGTTTTGGGATCTGTGGTATTAAAGATATGAAGTCTAATCAGTTTGAATAATTTCTGGATTCCGCATCAATATAATTGTGTTAAAACTATCGATGGTTGTTTGGGGAGACACCACCATTTTCAGCCTTAAAAATGACTGTACTGATCACGCTTTTAGGGTAAGCTGCCATGGTTATGAAGATCCATACTTACAGAATGTTCTTATTGCAGTACTCAGAAGTAGCATCGCATCGGAGAATTTGTATTTGTTTACAATTGTCTCTGGCTGGAGTTATAATTTAACAACAGATTGCCTGTATACCTACTCCCTACTTATTCTTACTGACTATTACTGACTAACTTACTTGGCCAGCCATTCCTGATAATTTGTGGAACCAGTGTCATACATAAAGTTACTACGAAGATCTTGAGCTCGTGGAGTCAAAGTATTCCTTCCCATGAGGTTAAGCTCGAACGGTTTTCCAAGACGGCTTTGGAGAGAATTCTTGCCCATCTCTTCCAAAATTTGTTCAGCAACGAAATTACGGCAATGATACTCGTTCATCATTTTTCTACGAAAAAGAGATATTGGACATTTGCTTTATAGCAATTATTATTAGCAATTATCATTGGCGGGAAATGAGTGATCGCTCTATCGACCAATAGTAGAGATATATGAATGAATTGATATAAATCAGCTCTTTATTTCGGAAGTCCAAGTTAAAATCCAATGCAGATCTAGGTTCGAATTGTGACATATTTCGAATTTATGTGTGTGCTGATATATAATTGCCATTAACGACTTTAACAACCAGACAAATATTGTAGGAAAAATCGAAATGCTGCTGAAAGAAATATGAAGAACATCTGAAAATGACAACCCTAAAGAAATCTTAAAGGTTCATAATGGTCTAATAAAAGTTTATTATCCCACTGCTGATCATGCGCACTCAAAATTTTTACAGAAAACTACTCATGATGTTTTCATACACTATTAAAGCAAGTGATAATTAATTTCTATTTCATAACTTCAAATATTACTTCCGGACCTTCCGCGAGAAAGGCTCAAACCTTAGCTATCTCAAAACTAAGCTATGACTGTCTAATATTTACAATACAACAAATTGTTTTTCTAAAATTGTTTTACGGAAGGAAATACCTGTGAAAATCGAGCGTGGATAGAGCAGCATCGATGGATCCATTCACTGATGGCATCATGTTTTCACTACCAAAATCAATCTCTTCTCCATTTGTTTCTTTATTATCATCGTTTGCAATAAAATACATGGGCATTAAGTCCGTGCGTAGAATATCATTAACATTTAACTCGCTGTCAAACATTTTTGCACTATAACTTTCTGATATAAGTACAAAGACAATTGTTAATAAAAACATGTTTAGCTGAGATGTGCGACACGGAATAAGAACTAAGTTGATGTAAATAAACCAAGGCGGTCGTAGAAACTGCGATGATATTACACGAGTCATGGAGCAGAAAATCTGCGCTCAGATGATATCGCATGTGTGTTCATAACTGTACCTGAAGATGTTGTACCACTACAACAGTCGATATGAAATGTTTATAATACAGAAAATAGATGTATCTAGGTATATTTACATGAAAGTATACACTCGAAAGTATTTGTAGCCAGGAAGGCCTATATAATAATTTCGATAAAGTTACTCCTAACCGAGATCAACTTATATATATTTACTTAGTTTTATTGAAAAAACAAAAGTAACGTTCATCATCATAAGCCCATTACTGCCCTATAGCTGGGCACTGGTCTCTTCAAAATAAGAAGGGTTAGGCCATAGTTCACCACGGTAACCGAACGCGACTTCACATTCTTCTGAAAACTTTATGGAAAACTCTCTTGCATGTAGGTTTCCTTACGAATGTTTCTTCACCGTTAAACAAGTGATAATCAATTTTTAATTCGCACATAACTTCAAAAACATCAAAGGTGCGTGCGGGATTCGAACCCCGGACCCCCAGAGTGATAGGCGGGAATTGTGTCCGGTATCTAAATAATAACAATCAGAATTTTCCAATAATGACTATCGTTCGCTTACTTCATTAACAATATTAAAGTAATGTTACTATTTTATTCATTGTAAATATTTCAGATAACCGAATCTAATTCTGACGCTAACACGCATATATATCTTGCCACCCCTGTGGCTCTACAAGCACGGGTCGATTGGGGTGTAAGAGGATCCTTTGTACTCTCCAATATTACAAATGTTCCGGTGTCATCTGCCTGACGTTTGATGTGAGAACAAACCACCTTGCTCTCTGCTATTAAAACATTTTTTGCGGCGTAAAACTTTACAGTAGGTAAGTGCTGGATAATGGATTTTCGGAAAGAGAGAAAATAGGAATGCAATGTATACGTTTATGCTAACAATAAACCAGCATGCAGACCACCTGGTGTTGAGTGGTTACCGCCACCCATATACATCTGTTGCTGAAGATCAATTCATGGGCGGAGCGACTATTTATCATTTGATGAACTGCATACCACTTCTATGGAAAGTGAGATAATATTGACTAAAACAGCTATACATACCTATTTACGTATTTTAGCCATTCGAATTACGATTAAAATTCTCTTGCCATAACGTCACCAGCTCAAACAACTTTGCTCTCACTAGATTAAATAGGTTTTAAGACGGCTTATTGAAAGATCTAGGAAGACGACGGCTTAATATGTTATGTTATTTTACCTATTGGTCGAGGCAAGATGTGAACTGAGGTCTACACGGACCTCAGGAGAAATGTTCCACAGTTGGAGGTTGTGGGTAAGATTCTCACATAACTCATTCCTTCCCGTTTATCCGTTTTACTGTAGTTTGCTGTAGTAAAAACGGATAGACCACGCAAAAGTTACACCAAGCGTCGCAATCTATTTTTTTTTATATATAGCCAACATTATACATACAAAATTGGCTGTATCCCCATTTATCGGGCACCTGTCAAGTGAAAAGAAAGAAGCTTTTACGTATTGTGATCTTATCTCAGCTTTATTTGCATCCGAGCTTTGATATTTAAATGGTCTTGGTAAGTTATGTAAACAAAAAAATTCAATACACTAAAAAACATTATCTCTACAGTATAATTTTTTCATAGCATTGAAATAGCAAACAAGCAGTCCACCTGATGGTAAACGGGCACTGCCGCTCAAGAACATTCGTAGTCAACCCCAAATAGGATAGAAGTAGAACCTGAGATCGGCTATATTTGTGTTGCTACCCGTGAAGACAGTACGAACGCTTCGTGTTACTATCTCTGTCTTACCACACGCTTCAAATTAGAACACAGCAGCGTTTAACACCGCTATTATGAAGTAGAACTTACTATATGTTTACCCCGAAAATAAATAAGTAAAGTAGTTATAGAAAAAAATGGGTTCCCACTAAACACATTAAAACCCCCACACTGATCTGCAAGCAGGGTTGCTAGTTTAAGTATACCTACAAAATCTGTAATCAATAATAAACATTATTTTATAATCTGTTTATTTTAGAAACAAGTACCATGCTTTCTTGCTCTAACATCTTACATTTCATAAACAAGTACATGATATTTTTAATTCATTGTCCAAGAAAACATCACATTAATAAAACGTCTACGCACAAAATGTATAAGTAATGTTAACCAGTATGTGGATGCAATAAATAAGTATAATGCGAAAGATCCATGGAACAAATATCAAGTGCATATAAGTAAAAACACAATTTTAAAAAAATCTATGGTTAGTGATGTCACAAGTATAGAGTCCTTATAACAAACCTGGTACAATTTAAATTAGTATAAGAAAATGAAAATAAAAATTTATGCTAATGCCAACATTGCATACATATATTTTTTATTTACAAATCATATGTATGTACATAACATTATACAGGATTTTCTTTAGTATACAAATGATAAGCCGTGGCATACAGCTGTGTAGCAAGTTTATCTACTTAATATTTGTTCCGTAGAAATGTCAGTGATTAAACTAAAATATATTTTTTTCAGTATTAATACTCATGCAGTAAAGGCAATGTCACAAATTTATAATTAAACTTGTATCAAATGGATATAAAATTTATCAAGTAATTATAATTTGTCATTGACTTTGAACAGTACACATAATTCATGCTTATATTAAATTTTCCAATTTTAATTTTATAACTTTTCTACAAATTATGGGAAGATATTTTGCATTTTATGCTGTTAGCAATATATCCCAATTGATTTCATTATTATATACTTCTTGATCGAGCCATAACTCATAGTTTTCTTTAAACTCGTCATCCAACTCTATGTTATTCTCCAAAACACTGTTTATATCAGTTTCAAGTGGAGTTAAATCGATTTCTAGGTCACCTCGGGCACCATATCTTCGGCTATTAAACCTGTCTACACTGACTCTCAGTGCACACTCTTCATCTTGGAAATCCCATGGGCGAGCATCAACATCATTCCCAAATGCCCAATCATCATTCAATCGGTGCCGGACCTTAGAATATATAGCACTTATCGTTTTCATATTAGTTTTTCGCCACTGCCTGCCCAAATATCTGGTTTGCATTTTTAATAGTTTCAACACATAAAACTGCATCAAGGCATGCCTCACTTTAAGTGTACGCTTCAAAATTGGCGCACTTTTGAAAACAACCAACATCATAATTCTTGCATTTTTCCACTTTGTGAGTTTATTTAAAATTCTCAACAAATTAATGCAAGAGAACACATTTCTCCATGAGTATGGGACTGATGAATCCCCAATGTCCAAACATTCTTTTGTTAACTCTGGTTGTTCTCCAATGACACAAGCAGGAAAATCAAAGATAGGTATGGAATTCTTGGCTCCAACATATGACAAAATGTTTTGATTGAAAAATTTCAATACAAGTGGCATACAATTTGCATACACTAAATGTTGTGACATAAACTCAAACTGATATACATGATTAAGCTTAAAATGTTTCAGAAGTAACAATAGAATAGCAGTGACTGCTTTGACAATTATTTCTTTATGTCTATTGACATCAATTCCAAGTTTTAAGGACTGTAATACTGTCATCGGCATTTCTTCTGGTAATAAATCAGCCATTATATTCATAGAATATGTTTTGGCAGTGGACGTTGGTGCAGCTGCTAAGAGTATTTTTAATAGAGCAATCATGTACTGTGGTAGATTTGGGTTCATTGCTCTATACAAGATCTCAACTTCAGTTTCTTCAACTTCTTTTTCTCCCTTAGTTAGTGGACTTCTAGCTATTTCAATCTCTCTTTCAATCTGAATTTCAGATAGACTAGTGTACATATGTTTTTTTAGAATTTCAATGCCTTCGTGAATGGGTTGTGGCAAACCAGCTATAGTTTGTCTATCTCCTGGCAGTGAGTAACCGACAAATTTTATTCTCACATTATCTAAAAACATGTCAATATCTTTCTGTCGTACTTTAGATTGCCATGGCAAACTTCTTGGCAGCGGCGGAGGGGGAGGTGGACTATCATACTCCTTAAAGTACATGTAATATGGGCAATTTTGATTTGATGATGGATTTTGCATACCTTCCGTAGGCATTGATTGGAACTCCATAGAATAATCTTCAGAACCGTTTCCGGTTTCTTCCTTGTCAACAAAGATTTGTTCATCTGATTCATCAAGAGATGTTTGTTTCATGAATGTCTGTCTTCGAAGGGCCCGTTCATTTTCTTTAATTTTTCGTTGCCCTGGATTCTGATTTTCAAGCATATCTGCAGCACTTGGTGGGGGTGAACTGGCACGCATTCCTTTTATTATTTCCAGCGTATCTTCAGTTATAGGTGCCAATCCATATTTTTCACGCAGCTTGGATTTCTTTTCTTTCAATTCCTTAGATCCCCCTAGATAAACGAGAAGCACTTTCCACAACAGGAGCAACACTTTTTTCATAGGAAAATGCGATGTTGTGCCCGAGCAGAGGTAGGTGACCATGCCCAATAATTTCACTGGTAGCAACTCCTCTCCAAATGGAGTCCCGAGTTCCTCTTTGAAATTTTTAACTAAGTGGGCGTATTCAGACGTAGGATTTTCTTTTTCAGTTCGCATATGTTCAGTAATCAAGTATAAAACGGATAAAATTACTCGTAGGTTAGTGGAGTCCGCTAAGGACTCTGCGAGTTTTCTGGAGGCCGATCCGTTATTGACGATTTCGAGGTTCAGAAGCTCAACAAATGCGGAGAAGGTGCCCATGTCGTACAGCGTCATAATATTGATCCGAGCCCAGTGGGCCTGCTCTGTATCAGACTGCATCTCCGCCCAGCAACCCTGCGCCAAGTACAAGATGCATCGCGTTGCACGCATACGTATTTCACTCACGGCTACATCCAAATGCTCTAAGAGTTTCATGATAACAGTTCGTTGTTGTGCAGCTGAGAGCCTTTGCCAACTGGGTGGATAATTAAACTCTTCCATTATATCTTCAAACGCTTTGACGTTGAGCTGAAATTCTGGATGCTCGGTGTAACTATACAGTTCGGCTATTTCGTTAGATTGTGTATCACAATCATCATAAACGAAATCCAACTCCGGGCTCTCCATATCGTTAACGCATTCGCCTTCCTCGATAACTCTTCGGACGTCTGGGGCTTTTACGCCACCGCGGCGGCCGTTGCCGTTTGTTCCCATTTTTATTGGTTGGTCCTTGCATATAATCGCATTTTAAAACTAAATTTAATTATTATTTATGAGTATAATTTCATAGAACCAAAGCTATAGTAATGCTAGTGAATTCCAATGATTGATCATTGAGTGAAGTGAATCTCCAACCACAGACTAAAAAAAACATCCCGCATTTCATCCATTCATGTCGGATTCATCCACATAGAATCATCATTATCATTCATCTAGTATCGCCAATAATTTCCGTATTCAATATATAACAACACTAATAATACATAAGACATAATAATATATAATCCGTAAAATACTTTCAACAACAATCTTTGCCCCTCTATTTAATGCTTTCGTTACACCTGCAAGAAAGGCTCACGTGAACGTGAATAAATTTTATCACCAGCATCATAAAATTTATTACCGAATTATTTTTGTTACAATATGGAACTTGTTTTGTGTAAAAGAAAATAGTTATTTATTTATTTATTTTTTTTCTAAACAATATTGTTGTAATAAATTGAATTGATTTTTAAAGGGTTTTATTTTCTGGTGGCTGGTTTGGCTGCAAGTCTTTTAATTAGGCATGAATTTCTCCCAAAGACTGAAAAAAACCTGGAACGTATTTTACCATGTTGCTCTTTAATTCAGATTAATGGAGATACGGATTAGTGGGTTTTTTCAAACCTCCCATAAACCCTCTGACTATCTAATAATACCAACTATCTATAGCTTTACGTACCTCCCGAAACATGGAAACGCGGATAAAAATTAACCACAAGCTCTCCTACATTCGACTTCAGAACACTACACTGAATGTAGAGCCAAGCCTTAATAGTATTACACTATAGAATAGAGTAAACATTTCTATTTTCGATGACTTTTGAAGAGATACGAAAATGACACTAGTATAGAGGATAGTATGGTTGACGAAGGAATTATTTTATTATCTGTGTGTAATATTATGGGTGTGTGCCTGCAACGAATTTCGTGCTCGAGTTGATTGATTAAAAGTTCATATTTCCATTTCTAATTTTGGATAATACAGGTAATTGGTCTTCGTTTGTATGTATAATTGCTTAGTGTGAAGTAATGATATGGTTCCATGTCCAATTTAATCTGTAAGGAAATAAATGGTGTGAACGTTAATTACAGTGAATCGACTAGGTCTATGATCACGATTAATGAAATTGTCGTGGTATTACAGGAACATCTAAAAGTGATTAAGTAATTTTTTCGCTTTTGTTCTAATATTTTTAACTACCTTACAAGAGCAGTTATGTAGATTTTGTGAATCTTAATGCAGATAAGTCAAACTTACAGAGTCACCATGGCTGAGTTAGCGGCGTTACTTCAGACAGAGATTCCCGAAGGGCGGAATCATCTAACTGACAGTCATACAAATTTAGAACGAGTGGCGGAATACTGTGAACAGAATTACTTCCAATCGGAAAATAAGAGACTCGCTCTAGAGAGCACCAAAAACTACACAACACAATCTCTAGCCAGCGTTGCGTACCAAATAAACACTTTAGCGTACAATTTCCTACAATTATTGGAGCTACAGACTATGCAGTTGGCTGAAATGGAGGGTCAGATGAATCACATTGCTCAAACTGTTGCTATTCACAAAGAGAAGGTATGTGCGATATTGTACATAGCAGTCTTAGTTTTCCGATCAGCGTTGGAGTACCGTGGTGGAGTATGTTCCAGGCCTCCCCTAATTGTAGAAAGATCCGTGTCCAGTACTGGGATATAAAAAACGTTTCACTCACGCTTAAATAGTTCATATAAATTTACATTTGCATAAAATTGTATTTGGCATAAGATATATACTATGTTTGTTTATACTCAAGCTACTAAAGTCTTTTTTCTAATGCAGAAAATGAGCATCCATGTGTTTCCATTCCAAATTGCCATAGACACAGAACTGGTAGTCTTTTGTGACCACACATAATTTCTCTCTGGATTCCATTTTGTTGTCATTTTAATCAAAAGGTAACAACTTGGGATAATAATAGATTTTATTTCATATAGAAATGTTTTTGAAATCTACTAACCAGGTCTTGGGGTCTTAATTGGTCTGGTCTCAATCTATAAGGATATCTACACCTAGCAAGAGGACTGTAATGGCTTGATAATGAGATGTCATTTTGTTTTCAGGTGGCAAGAAGGGAAATAGGGGTTTTGACTGCCAATAAAGTGACAAACAGACAATATAAAATCATAGCTCCTGCCAACCCTGAGAAGCCAATAAAATATGTGCGGAAGAGTATTGACTATACAGGTACTATCTTGGGATATTATACATTACGTACAAATTTATTGTGTATCATGAAAATAAATAAATAATGAATTAGTTATATTATAGGTAGAATAATCGTTCATCTGGGGAAGTATCACCACCACCCTCATAATCCGCCGTAAAGCAGTTGTTGTGTTTCGGTTGGAGAGGTGCGGTTGCCAGGCATACATATAGCGAGGC
>DWKL01005205.1:0-10069 GCA_018249415.1 Phareas burnsi
CATGCAGTGTGCACCGCCCTCCCTCCCGCACAGGACACGTGCACAAGTAGAAGACAATAACAAAAATATACACCACCGTACATACCACCACCAACACGTGTTTCGCACCAAAACGGAGCATCATCAGGGCAAGTTGACTCTACGACGGTAAATCGCTAAGTCGCTAAAATCGCTAAAATTGGTTTCTCAAGTACCTACAGTGATACGGGGAAAAGGACAAAAACTCGTTAGAATAAATTTATGGACATGCCGCATCTAGTTCAATTTAAAGCACCATACACAGATCAAGTCGGTAGTGCGGCCCCAACACGCTCTATTCGGATATGACGAAACAAATTAATATGTTCCCGATTGCATATTAGGCTTCTGTATCTTCGCGTACATTTTTTTGGGATTCATGTAAGTTTTTCTTATACCATAGAAGTAACAAATGATCGTGCAGTCCAATTGATGGTTTTATGTGAGAAGAGCAGCAAACGACCATGTAGGTCCTGATATTAAGTCATTGTAGCCAATGGATACCCACATTTATCTTCAAACAGGATTGAAGCCTATCTGAGGTCAGACGTCCATGCATCACTATTCGTGAGGATTATTTATGATCGCTTCGCTTGTAAGTGTATCTGATAACCAAACCTCTCCGACCGAAACACAAGAATTGATTCACAGCGGATTATGAAGGTGGCGTGGGTGTCACTCCGGACGAACTACCACCGCCTATTGCACCAGTTATAACAGTTAGTCACAGGCATAACATCAGTGATCACAACCTCAAATACAAGCAAAACTAACTGGGGTCGACGAGATATGTTGCCCCTGATGACTAATAAATAAGCTGTTTGTGTCTTCTCCTTTACTCCCTTCAAACTGGAACACAAGCGTCTAATATTGCTGTTACAATGTAGAAGTACGTGTGCTGGCGTCTCCGCAGTCTACCCACGGTTCTTTCGTTTTTGAGTGTGTTATCTGAAACACGTATAGATTTCTGTAGCCCTAGGCTAAAATGCCGTTATGCAACATCTAGACGATTTTGTAATTTTGAGATTTTTCATAATCAATAAAATACAAATGTCTGAAACATATTATATACTTCTCTGCCAGTCTTAAATTAAAATGCCGTTATTCAATTAATAGCCGATTTTATAATTTTGAGATATTTCGTAATCTGTAAAATACGAATTAAAAATTTCACTATTTGCAAGTGCTCTATTAGATCCATTTTTGATATATCAAACTCTTGCACATGGCGTCTAGTTATTGAGTTGCAGTAATTAAAAAAATTAATCCTCTCTTTTGGCCATAACTCGAAAATTGGTTTTTATGTGTAACGGCATATAGCTTAAGGACGGCAGACTATAATTATGGCACCTCTAAATCATCTTAAGACGTCACGCTCAGATTAAGTCGGAAGTGCGGACTCGACCAGCTCATATTCGGTTATGACGCAACGAATTATAAAATTCGTTATTGCATATTACGCCTCGTTATCTTCGCACGTGATCTCTTTGAGATTAATCTGTAACACGCCGCAAGTTAATTGATAGTCTATGATACATAATCATAAGACTGATTCGTACAAGACGAGTTTTAAGTGTTGTAACCTAATTTCTTTAAAATGATCTTCTATTTGTTTATATTTCATTCAAAATTTGAATGTAATTTTTGAAGCCTTCAAAAAAGATTACAAATTGTAAAAAACGGCCAAAATCAATAATTGTGATGCCTCAGATCATATTAGCAAAGAAGATTTATTTATGAAATTAAAAAGAGATTTATTGGGCGGGAAATTTCAGATTCTTGAAAATATTTATCTTTCTATCTGATAAAACACTACTTATTAATAAAACAATACACACATTTTTATGTCCTTTACAGACAATTTAATAGGTACAATTAAAGAATAATATGCCACTCTTCCGACCAGATTAGCAAATGACATTTTATTATTAAAACCAAAATCAACATCAATATATTGAGCGAGAAAATCTGGAATTTTAAAAATAATTATGTTTCAAATCTGGCATAATTCAAAATATACGACACTACACCTTCGATCCGATTAGCAAGTTATAGTTTATTAATAAAATCAAAATCAACATCAATTTATTGGGCGGGAAATTCTAGAATTAAGAAATAGTTATGTTTTTAATCTGACAATATCCAATTTATACGATACCACACGTTTCCATTGTACAAGCAATACAATAGCCTCTACAATAGAAACGTGTGGTACAAGACAATAATATATACAATTACAGAATAAATATAATAAACAATGAAATCAACAAAATAATAGAAAAAAAGAACTACAAGCAAATACATATCAAACCCATTTAATCGAGACATACAATTCATGTAATTCCTCGAACAACGTCACGTTAATCGAAAGTGCGTTACATGTAAGCCAATGTAGCTGCATTACGGCATTACTAAAGATAAAAGTGATAGATCTGGTCTTCGGGAACCAGTGTGAGCTTTCGCTGACGGTCAATGCCATCGGATGAACCTCGTTTCACGTCATTACGGACAGGTATTACCAAAGACGTAAGGAATGCAATCTCACTAATAGCCCAATGGCAAAATTCCGGTATCTCACGCTGGCGGACGGGGTTTCAACCCCGGTATACTACTTGGATTTTTTTTGGAAGTCATGTGCGTATTAAAAGTCAGTTCTTGCAATATCATTGAAGTGGAACAGGTGGTCTGAGGTCGTATGTAGATGCGTTACTACTCCTTAGGACTGAAATGGTCGTAAGTATATACGACAATCACACAACACAACGCAAAAAAGCCGGATTTACGTAAATTATTTCATAGAGACACAAACATACATCCATATCAATTGAATATATTATTTAGGACCAGTACACACGCTACGATATTTATATAATATCTAAAGCGTGTTTTATTTAGAACGCTGGGTAACTAACTAGTAATAATAGAGGTATTATTATTTAACTAAGTTGCGTATTTCTCGCGTATTATTTATTAGTCGTTACGTCAATTTTACGGATTGGATTTCTACATGCTTAATGTTGTTACGTTTGAACTGGTTAAGAAGCATCGTGGTTTGGACAGGAAAATGTTTAAAACAATCTTAAAAGCTTTAATACTTATTATGTACAATATTCAACACACAATCATTTTGATGTAGGTAGGTATAAACTTCATTGGTATTGTATGGTCTTCGATAATACCTCTACTGTAAAAATATATGTATTTGAAGGAATCTCCTAAAATTAAAACAACAGATAAACGGTATATCTTTAGTGATATGATTTTCGACCCTGTACGCCGGACGTCCGGGCCTTAATACTGGACACGCACCATTGATTTTTCGAGGTCATGCGTATCAAAATTTAAATATCGCTTGCTTGGTAAAAGAAAACAACGCGAAGAAACCTGCATTCTTGGATACTTCATAATGTCCTCAAAGGTGATGGACAATAGACAATAGAACCGACCGAGGAAGTTTCACCGCCGCCCTCATAATCCAACGTAAAGCAACTCTTGAGTTTCGGTTGAAGAAGTGTTGTTATCGGGTGCATTTAAAACTAAGACCTCAAGAGACCTAAAAAGTAGTAACGTAATTACATACGACATCAGATAGGACTTCATTCCGCTAGGTAACATGTAATGTAAAACCTAACTAAGCGCATAATCAGTAGGTCACCGTTCAAAACATATTTAAAACATAATAACGCCTCACAAAACGGGTGAGTACTTAGACAAGTGACGTAACCGTTGCCCGCTAACCGCCATGGTGTTACCGTGACCAATACTATTGTATAACGTCAGGAACTGCAGGACGCGTAACAGTATCAATATGCAGCCAGTCCACCACTTTCACTGGCCATTGTCGATTATTCCTGCCAACACCGATAGCGGAGCCGATAGTCGTGAATTGAATCCGATAACAATTAGAGCGGAACCGTTTCAAGAATACCGATAATTCAATTATCCGAAACGAAAATCATTTTTAAGAAATAACACAATAATCTTTCAGGGATTAGGCAATCGTTGAGGTAAGTTACCTTTCAGCTATCTAATTTCTAATTTGTGGAAAATTGAAGTTTAAAGAAGGGTTCATGTCGTGTACCTGGTTTTTAATAGCGATGTTAAGCTGTTGCGTGTGTGCATGTACATGTAAGGGCAGACCTGCTTTGAGGCAACTTTGGACGACTTGGAGAGATTTTGATACGTGCTAGAACGGTCCGTTTGGAGAGGTACCACCGTCGTCCTCATCCGCGATGAACCAATTCTTGTGTTTCGGTTGGAGAGATGTGATTGTAGTGTAGTCTTCAGGAGTTGTAACTTCAGTCCTATTTGAGGTTAGATGTGGGATGTTGTAAGCACTTACCGTCAGTTATCCTGCACGTTCGTTTGCTACTCTTCTCATAAAAAAGAGAATTGACTTTGAGAGGCCAACTTTTTTTTAGCAACGGGGAGAGATGTCTAAAAGATACTTGCGTCCTGGGGGGGATGTTTCGGGTTATATGGGATTTGTATGATTAAATACATTTATTATCAAACGAAATTTATACATGAGAAATATTGCTCTTTAAGATAAGAAGTGAACACGCTAAAATTAAGTACATTTCTGTTTTGTGCACTTTATTGAAACGAAAAATACGTGGGTAGTATTAAAACATTCTTATTTTTGAACCAAATGACACAGGGTCGGTTTTTAAAATTATTGAATTAATTTACTGTTTTAAACGATGTAACTTTTTGATGATTTGACTTTTACCCCCTCAAAATCCCTTGGCAACCGTCTAGTACATATAGAGAGGTTTCCGGCTCCCTGGAGACGCTATACATCTTTATCGTTCTAATATTAGTCGATGTGTCGCACTTTCGGCGATCGAACTTAGTCAATGGATTTAATAGTGTAGATTTATTACCCTTCACTCCATACCACAGTATTGTCAATGCAGACTAAACAATAATTGTGAGAGAGCTGGGCCAACTGCGTCAGAAGACTTAGGTTCTATAGGGGAGAATGATTCCGGACCACGGTCAAAGTTGCGGGCCATATATGGCCTCTTCTAAAGGCGTTCGCTGTAGAAACCATAAACTTAGGCATAAAATAGATATAGGGAGATATAGGCAAGTGCCATCCTGTGGAAAATTGACTTTCACTGGCTAAGCTTGTTAGGAATAATTATATTTCCGAGTGGGAATCGGTCGACTGATTAGTCACTATAATAATGATAATATTAAAAATACGAGCAGAGAAAAGTCGCTTATTTCGAAATGTCAGGCACTAAAACTTTATAACTAAGTAGTAAAAAAAATTAAGAATACAGGTCGTTAAAAGCACGTAATACTTTTTTGCAAAGCGAAATAACAACCTATGAATACGACGATAATGTTTAATGTAACTTGGCACTTATTTATTGTCACGCGGAAACAATTTATTTTTTTAATTTAAAAGCATTGTTGCTACAATGCTTCATAAAAGCCGATAGTATGTTGTATAACGCTGGCCACACACGACCAATATCGTCCGCAGTCATCGTGCATAATCACATTAAAATACCAAACGTAAACTGTAACAGTTTGGTTTATTGTAATCTCAGTTTTGCTTCGTAAGCATTACAGTTTAAATTAGATTGCAGTTTACATAGATAATTTTTAAGACCGCGCCACACTATTGCGTAAGACAGGATTTGCACGCAAATAATTTCTAATCACGTACGTTGATCTGTCCGTCTGTCCTTCCGTCCGCTGCTTTCTCTGTACGTGAATGCAATGTCTATTTAAAACGTGTGGTTACCGTTTCGTCATTTAAGTGTAGCGCGGCCCTAAAAGTGGAGTAAATGCTCTGACGTAATCTTGTGTGGATAATGCCGCAGCGCTCGTTGCTTTGTGACGCTGGTGTGTATGTCAGAATGGTTGTATAACGTGACAGATATTTTTATGTTAGAAGAGTAGCAAACGAGCGTGCAGACCAGCTGATATAAAGGCATCAATGGAGCCCATGGATATTTACATCTAGCGTCAAACAGAATTGAAGTCCAATCTACGGTCTGTAAGGTCTTCGCAATTAGCGCATCAAGCGTTATTACTCCTGAGGACTGATAGTCGCCTCGTCGTAAATATATATATTTATTCTGTTTGAAACACCTTAAACTAAGAGTTACAGGGGGCGAACTTAATTTTTTTTTTATGTTTGTAAAGTAGCAAACGAGCATGCAGGCCACCTGATGTTAAGTGATCACCGCAGCCCATAGACACCCACATCCAACCTCAAACAAAACCGAAGTTCAGTTTGAGGCTGTACAAGGATGCGTCACTAGTCCTGAGGACTATGATGGCCGCCTCGCTATATGTGTGCCTGGCAACCGCAACTCTCCAACCGAAACACAACAATTGCTTTACGGCGCATTATGAGAGCGGCGGTGGTACTTACCCAGACGAACGATTGTTCTACCACCTATTGCCTTAATGCCTAAATGTATCCGAAAACCACACATCTCCGACCGAAAAACAACAATTGCTGCACGGCGGATTATGAGGGCGACAATGGTATCACCACGGTCGAGCTATAGTTCTACAACCCAAAATGATAACAGATTTATACGTGATTCGATACGTGAAGAGAACATTTAGTATTCCTTTTTAAGTTTATTCTACGCACAGAGGAGAGTGATTTGACATAACTATTTAAATGAAGAAGGAATGTACATAGCTAAAATTTGTATATAATATGTGTTACAAATCTCTAAATGTCATTAACGTTAACAAGAAGAATCTCATTACCATTCAAATTTACAAATGTAATCAATTATTATCCAATTTTTTGATCACTTGTTGGAATGTAAATTTCACCATAATTTAATAGCCGTTTGATACTATTTGATATTGAAAAATTATCTACGAGAAAAATTAAGTATCTTCTAATTTCACTATTATTATTGTGCTATTGATTACGAACCTCGTAGCAAAATGGTTTCCGTGCGGTGTTTTGGCGAGGCCCCGGATTCGACTGCCGGGTGGCCAGAAACCAAAGGTATTTTAGACATGGTTCTGGCTACCTATTAGACTTTGTATATGTGTGCAGCGAAAAGGGAATTCCAGTAGCCTATAACGTTTTCTATAACACTTCTACACTCACAGACCTACATTAGAATACCCCGCACCGTGCGTACCATTGAAACATACAAACACGAGTACACAGACACCCAGATCCAGAATACGAAACTAAATTCATCATTTCAAACATATGTCTGTTTGGACAGGAATAGAACCAGGAAACCTCTGCGTGTTAGACCGGTATGGTAACAACTGTGCCACTGTGCAACTGTGTCATCTATGTAGTAAGCTAGTTTAAAGCGCTTTATTTAATTACACTCGTTTCGTTAGTACAAGTGATTAGTGAGTAGTTTCCAGTAGAGTAAGGTCAAGTATATCAATGTCTTGAATAAATTGGGCCATAACAATTGAAATGAATAATTAACACATCAAGATAATTTGTAGAATGTGTTGGAAAAGGCGCTATAGATTAAAATAAATGAAATTTTGTAGATTTAAAGTTTACATAGCGTGTTATGTTACCTACGTTGCGTGTTCGAGGAATTGTGTATTCAGTTTGTATATTATTCATTTTATTGATGTAACGAGTACTCACCATTTGCGGTTTTTTAATTGCCCATATTTATATATTATTGTTTATTAGGATTAAAGGCCTTTTTTGTTACTGGGGGGAGGGGGAAGGGATCTTTTAAAGTTACGCGGTATCTCGGGAGTTAGCCGATCTATCTCCCGAGATTTGTTTATGTGGAATTTTTTCCCTACTAAAACTCCCGAGTCGTGATAGCATAGTGGTTAAGATTCCGGCCTCTCACGCTAAGTGTCTGGGATTCGAATCCCGCAAGCACTTCTGATTCATCATTCGTTTTAACGGTAAAGGCAAACATCGTGAGGAAACCTACACATCTAAGAATTCTTTGTAAATATTTCGAAGGTATGTGAAGTCGAATCTGCACTTGGTCATCATGGGAGACTATGGCCTAACCTTTCTCATTCTGAGAGGCGACCCGTGCCCAGCAGTGGGGTATTAATAAGTTGATTGATGATTGACACACTACACATGCTTGGCCTCCTCGACGCGTGCTACATATGTCACGGCAATGATAAATGTTATTACGCATGTTATAATATATGTAATAATTATAATTGGGTTATAACAACTTTCATAATTATAATTGGAATGATGTGTGTGTAACCATAAGCACGCATAACCCGTCGGTTGTGTAGATCTTAATCGATCTACAAAGTTAATCAACGGGCGCGGTCAGGAGATGGATGGGTGACCGCTAGTGGCTAAATTTCATACGCATTTCTGAGCTTCGGAGGATATGTTAAGTTATCGATCCCAGTTTTAATTATGGATAACAATCGTTAAACCTTGTCGGAGGCCTTGCTGCTGGTAGCTAACCCTTATCCACCCACCAGTTCGCAATGGAGCAGCTTGGTGGAGTATGTTCTAGGCATCCCCAGTTTATGGGAAGAGTCATAAAGGGTTGAAGCTATATTCGAAATAAGTCACGTATTCACTATATAGCTTGACTTAATTTTTTAATCTTTGTTGCAATTATTAATTCTTGTAGTTCTTAGTGGAAACCCAAGGCCAGTAGTGAGATAATTATTATTAAGATTTCTTGTGTTGTGGGTCTACGACAGCTCCATACACATAAATAAGAGTACGCAAACATCCAGACCCAGTACAGAAATTTTAAAATCATTTAGGTATCTTGCTGGGAATCGAACCCCCAACCCACTGCGATCAGACCGAACGCATGCATCTTTACTATATTATGAATACGGAAATAAAATTACAACCTATTGTAACTTTTATTTATCGAGAAAAGATTAATGACGTTATTAATTGTAACATGAAAAGACACTTGCGCACACGTTCTCAAACATTCTCTTGCTGAATAAACAAAAGTTACGTAAAGAACTGTAGCATTAAATTGTTTCCTGATCGCGGAATTGCTGGCTGGCAATCTAGCTAGTAGTCTTACAAATTTGTGTATTTGCGATCTCTTTATACCTAGCGTACTGGGTAGGTATTATCTGTTACGTAGGGCTGGCAGTTAAGTCATTACTGTATCTCTTATATAGGGTTGCTATCGTGTTTTTTTTAAGTGAGAAGAATAGTCAACTAGCGTATAGGCCATTTGATGTTAAGTGGTCACTGCAGCCCATGGACACCCACATCTAACTTTAAACAGAACTGAAGAAGAAGAACTTTTCTATCTATGATGTCTTATTAATATTATTATTAACTTAAACGTGTTAAATTACATTTTATTCCATAGATACTATTTTTTTCACGCTCTATGAGACGCGTCACTACTCCTAAGGACTAAAACGGTAGCTTCGCTGTGTATACCAAGCAACCACTCTTCTCTAACCGAAGCACAATAATTATGAGGGCGGCGGTGATACATTCCGGACGAACTATAGTTCTACCACCATTTAATAATGAACTCAAAGAGAATTCAAGGTGCTCGATGTTTTGTTGATTTAGCGGGTTCTATTTATAATAGGACGTTAAAGTTAGCAGCCCTGCTTATGTTAATGTGCTTATGTGTAATGTCTCACGATTCTGCCATCGGTTTCTTAAACTGCAATACGCTGCGTTTACAAAATTGTAGTTACACCTATATTGTGTATTACGTAATATGAATGAATGGTTCTCAATAACTTGTTTACGTTTCATACTTTCCACGCGTCTAAGTTCGTTTTTAATTACGTGAAAATGTTATCACGTAATTAAAAACGAACTTAAACATTTCATCTCTTCTTCAGTGTTTTCTATGTGATCATGTAGGCTCAATCAATAAGTGTGGGTCCTTTTCTATTTAAATGCTAAAACAATTGTTTGGGTTGTGGTTGTTGTTTAGGTATATCTGTATAAAGAAATAAAATTGAATGGTTTGTCCGTGATGTACAGATAACTTTCGTTTTCTAAAGTTTATTTACACGTTCTACCACCTATATTTCTATAGGTGGTAGAACAATCGTTCGTCTGGGGAAGTACCACTGCCGCCCTCAT
>DWKL01005206.1:0-10068 GCA_018249415.1 Phareas burnsi
TATATATAAATTTTGGTTGATACTTTATATAGGAAAATATATTCGAAAATAAATATTTATTTATCGATTTTTCAACTTTATCTATATTGTTGATTGTTTACTTTATAAACCGTATTTATAATTTTTTACTCCTATCATCTCGCTATTTTATTATTTCCATAAGATATGTCTTGTGATCAAAATCACTCTGTCATCACTATAGAAGTAAAACTTCTAACTTGCGTATATTAGTCTTCGCACACATTTCTTTATAGAATAAGTGGTTTCCGCCACTCACGAACATCTATAATTAATCTCAAATAGGTTTGAAGTCCCATCCCGCCATTGATGCAGTGCTACCCTTAACACTCCTTTTCCTTAAGGAAGCAACTTTTTTACCACACCCAACAAACCAGAACACAGCAACGTTTAGAACTTATATAATGCACAAATAGAAGCGGCGGTGGTGACTCCGTAGTCAGACCACAATGGATCCCACCACCTTGTTGCCAATGTTAGTTATAAATTGTTCGGAAAAAACATTTCGCCGAGCACTAATATTTTTTTTTTTATAAATTATTTTTTCTCGCATCTCACTAAAACAGCCGTCACTAAACCTGTCGACTCGACCTCCGAATCCAGTTCATGGATATTGATTTCGCGATTACGTCCACATGGTTTTAATTACATTAACTTTATTCTTTATGTTTGTTTGTCGAACTTCTCCATATTTAATAGCAAACATTCGGTCATGGTATGTTTCGATTATCGTGTACGTATGAAATACTCCTTTGACATTTTAGATATACAAATAATAATACATATTAATACAAGTACAACACGTATTTATACTACGAACGTATAGCATATATATATTTCCACTCAAAGATACATCGTGATAAATCTTGTCATACTTTAAGAATATCAACGTAAAATATATCTTCATAAATAAAAAATAAATCCATTATGATAGAAAGAACGAAGTTCATTAATCACAGTATCATACCACAGCACAGTATCCCAATTTTATATAAGAAAACCTCAATATACATCAAGTTACACAAAAAAAACATTATTATAAAGTTGAAATAAACATGATAATGATTAAATTCAAACAAAAATGATAAACAAGTAGATCTTCGAATATATGCCCCAGCATAAAACCGGAGTAAGTACATAACTCTCTGAAGACCCTAAACCCATGACATGGATACCGATCTTGATATAACTCATGATAATGTATGTCACAGCGACGTCTGTGCCGATCCAAACAAAATCACCAACAGAACAAAACTATTAACAATGTGTAAAATATCACATAACAGATCTACCAATAAAGTAAACACATAATATCGAATACGAATACGAATTTACGATACATCGAAATCACGACAAAGATGATACGACATCAAAGAGAACATGCAAATGATGGTGAGGTGCATCGGATTAGGGATTTACTTCTCGAACGGGGGATTCGCGATGCCGTAGGGACCTCGGACAGGCGAGAAAGCACACATACAGCAGGGTGGGCACGTGTTCATATATAAGGAGCATTGCAAGCAGTGAAAAAAAAAATAACACAAATATAGGAGAAAAGGTGACAAATATTCGAATAACATTCTATACGAGCCAACATTCAAAATACGACGCAAAAAAGGTCAGCAACATGATGGTGGTGTGGGTTTGAAGGGGGCTCGTCACGGAATCCGCTTTAATTTTTGGTTCGAGGGACCGCGACATTGCAGTTTGAGAAACAATGGAATAGATAACGGTTATGAACACCAATACAACGCCTGTTAGCGATACAAATAGACGATGCTCACCTTTCGCACATATTTTAACTCGCGCTCTATTTTCTTTATACAGGACTCACGTTTTGGATCTACACCTCAATAGGACAATTAGAAATAGATATGCCTTTTTCGTGGAACGTATTCTCTATAAGATAATTCCTAGTATAATTTTATACGGAACATTAATATCCACTTTGGTAGATACGCTTTGTCGTGCGCGAACAATTTAACATTAATATCAAACAGGGATTGAACCATGGAGCATCAAACGTCGACAAAAAAAAATTGATTCTAAAGTTAAAACATTTAGAAAAACTCACATCTTTATACTAAAACTCAATGGAGAGAGTACAGGATAGATTATGGTCAAGAGAAGATGTTCTCAAATGTGCGCAGGCCCCGATCACATCACTTCACGTTTAGTTACATATGAAAATTTGCAACTACTCATCCATTTATCAGAGGAAATGGTTGGTAAAAGTAATCCGCGGCTATTATTATTGGCGGCTAATTGCTTCAGTTAAGTGGGTGATGCGCGAGCATTCATCTATGGCGGCTTTCTAACCCAACCCACCGTCGGACATATCCACTTCCTAATAGCTATCATTATCAACAATTCATAAATGCGAAAAAGAAAGATACAGTACCTGCGTTTGACGCCAGTACTCGTATCCCTCAGCGGTCCACTTTTGCAGCATAAAAATATTAAATAGCTTAGACATGTGCTAGAAATATTACACAGATAGTATTATACAATTCGCGCCAAACTTTATGGCCGCTCTATACATTTAGCGACCCGAAGCTGCGCATAACGATCGCATGTGAATTTGCTTTGATCTGCGCTTCCCTATCCCCAATAACACCTAAAATATTTACGTTTCAATTTATAATTTTCTACGTATAATTTTGAGGCATTGCAGCGTGGTGAACTTGGAGCGGCCGTAAAGTTTGGTGACACCTATAAACAATCTTAAGATTTAATCGCCGAAACCCGCCCGAAGCAATTGATAGAAGAGAGAACAGAAAGGTTTAAGTATATAAAAATAATCAAAGGAAAGTTTAGTAAGTAATAAAAGTGTTGAAAAACTAATCTGCTCGGCAGATTGGTTCGACCACAATCTAACGCTTTATAAATATTTTTGTTCCTAATACGTTTTAAATACTTGAACATTCTTTGACAATTGATTCTTTTCTGCATAAAATTAACATATTTGATATTAAATTTTATATTATTCCTTCACTTTTATGTTAATCAGTAATCGCTATACATCAATATATACACAACGTCACAACACACTGTTATTTTTATACACTCTTATTAAAATATAAAAATGTTACGTTTTCTTTATACTCACAATAAAGATTCTGTCCTCACGAATTAAACAGCTAAGCGACTTTATGTTGTATCCTGCTTAATTCATGCAAATTACACTCTCCGATGTGTGTAGGTGTGTTTTAAATTAATCAACATTTTTATTAAAACGTCAGTCTGTGTGTTTCGTTTTGTTTAATGATTTCACAATTAAAGTCCTGTCATTACGTCGACGTAAACGGCGAAGCGACTTTATGGAAATATCTTTTGTAAACATGTCAAGTATAAAATACGTCCATTTAATTTTGTGTATTTTTATTCTAGACTGCTTTACTGATGAGATTTATTACATTACATTATGGTTTTTTTCGATTAAAAATATGTAGCTTTTGAGATATATTGTTATTTTGGTCTTGTCTTTCAGTTTTGTACGTTATAAGTATTATGTATTAAAGAGGTGTGTTAAGGGCGGTTAATTCGTTTTATAAGAGTAAAACGCAATGAGTAGCTTTTTAATTATATATAAAGGGAATAAATAATCATTACATGTTAAATCGGTTATTTAGACACTATTACAAACTTGCTAGTTACTTAGGATATGCCGTAACACGTTAAAAAATAAACTTTTTGTGGGTAAATACTTCCGTTTCATTGAGTACGCTTCAACACCTTCACGGTTCAACAAAAACTGTATCTATTATAATTTACGATGTCTGTATCTTGTACTTGTACTTAAACTTACGATTTTATTATACCTTTTTTTAAAATAAGGTAGCAAAACCATGTGATGTTAAGTGGTCATTACCGTCCAGTAACTCTCAGTAAGTCCAGGAAATCTTTCAAAGAGACCCAATCTCTCGGGGGATAGATCGGGTGATGTGTTTTTTTTACCCCCACGTCGCCAAAAACTCTGTAGGGAGATTCCGGGATCTCTGTTGAACATACCGATACCTCTCTTACGCAATGCTAATTGCTCTGTACGAGACTAGCAGCTCCCACTCTTTGTGTTGCCTTACTTGGTGCAGCCTTGGCCTTGTGGCTAGAGCGAATTCTACCTAACCCAACAGGAAACCTATCCGAACTCGATTGCATGCGTCACTACTCCTGAGCACTAAGATGGAACGGACCGTGTCTCTCCCTTGCCACACCCTTCAAATCTATAACACTGCCGCAGAAATGGATGTGCAAGTGTTGCCATCGCAGGCAAATGTCATAATTACAATCTATATAAATAAAAAAAATTATGTTCGTTTCTACAAAATCGCTAATATCTGTAAGTTTTTCTCGATTGCTAGGGCAAGTTTAAATATGTCCCGCTTATGGTGGGTAAAGAAAAGTTTTACAGCTAGTTAATACAATTTCTTTATGTTTAAAGAGTAGCAAACGAGCATGCAAGCACTAAGTGGTCACTGCAGTCCATGGATACCCACATCTAACCTCAAATAAAATTAGTGTACTACCTGAGATCGTACCTAGATGCGTCCCTACTTCTGAGAACTAAGATGGTTACATCGCTGTAAGTGTGTCCGGCACCTCTTCAACCAATACACAAATTCGGTGGTCGTCGGTGGTGGACGTCGGTGGTACTGACCGGACGAACTATAATTCTACCACCTACGAAATAGTAGCATAGTTTGTCAAACCGCCCTTGCACCGCAAATTTATCCCTGGCCATCTTTAATACGAAAAGTGCAATTGGAAAGTGGCGAAGTGCAAATTAAATTCTATTTGTTTCCTTCCGAAGCGACCGACCGCGTGGCGGCGGCGATATTGAAATTGTTTTTAGTCATTTGGAACCGATCGCCAGCAATTAGTATAGTACATTAGCGAAGCAACAATGACGGAGTTCAACTAGTGATGTTCCCAATACATTTGGTATTAAATCCGTTTTTGTTTCACTTAACACACTTTTTACTTTTATACCTACCTATCTGGCCTACATACCCTACACTAGGATTCAGGCTCGTGGATGCCATGGACGATTCAAACACGTGAACACAAACACCCAGACCCAGAACTGAAATCTAAATTCACTTAGATGAATGGGTTCGAACCTGGATCCCTCTGCGTGTCAGACCGGTATGAAAACCGAAGGGCCTCATGAGGGTGGTCTGTATATTTGTATGTTTACTATATTTTACGCTGATCTCCTGTATTTATAATACTGCCTGTATTGTGAGCGTTGGAGATTTATGAGACAAGCGTTTCTGGGTTTCGGACGAGATTAAGACATGAATATATGCTCAGTGATCAGTAAGAAGGTGTATAAAAACTTTCTTGCACTCTAAAGCAGAACGTAATGACCGTTGCCGTAAAGCAACCGCCAGGGATATTTAAAAAAAGAATAATTTGTCTATGCTCGCAATTTCTTCACTCGACCACGTGACGCACCTCAGGCCTCACTTCGGTCTTCAATAGACACTGATCATATTTCTTTTACGCGACGTTTTTTCATTTGCACTGGTTAGATAAATTCGAGGTTGAATTACTAAATAATAATAACAAAAGTTCAGGACTTCATTACAAACCTTCTCCTCTTAAGCAAGATTCGAATTTTAAGTGTAAATTTCTTTGCATACAAAAAAGATATTCTGGAAGTCTTGTGGTCACACCACTAGCATATTAAAACCGGTAAATACACGGTTAGGACTGACAAAAGGGTGGAGGGTGATATTGTTTGACAACAAAATTTCACATCGTTCGTTGTCCGCAATCAGGATATTTAGTGGGACGGCGCCTCCGGTGAAGTCAAGTTTTAATACGCAAATGAGCAATTAACCTTTCTGAAAATAACTAAAAATGCTAATTAAATAAATAACGTAGCGTTTATCTTTATTGAAATTGTCTATGTGGTCTCAAGCGCTCACGTTAACGGATAATGAAAATTAAAGCACCAAATAGAAGATGGATGGAAGAATGATAATGATATATAAATAGAAAACGAAATATAATTTAAAATTGATTATCATATTTTAGGATCGTGGAAATAATTTTATAAAAAGTACAGAGAAACTTCTCCTTATTTGTAATATTTTATATATATTTTTATTATATAATTTAATTTTCCAACTTAGCGATAAGGCAGACAGACCATCCCATGAAAAATAGTCACCGTTGCCTATGAACATTTGCAACACTCAGACGAGTCGCCATCGCATCCCCCGCTCTCACTCTAGCTTGCTCTTTTTGCACTTTCTATGAAGAACACCAATCATAGCGTTGAGAAAATACTTCAAGAGGAAAATGTATGATTTGTATAAAAGACAGTTGAGTACACGCTAATCTTATACCATAGAAATAGGAAGCGCACATATAGTCCATCTGAATGTAAGTGGCCACTGTCTTTCATGGACGTTTGGAATCAAACCTAAATATACTTTCCTACCTGAGGTTTTCTTTTATGTTTGAAGAGTTGCAAACGGGAATGCAGACCAGGAGCAGTGATAGCCACTGTTAAGATTCCGGTCTCTCAAACTGAGTGTCCGGGATTTACACCCCACCTCACGCACCTGTTATTTTTCGAAGTAATGTACGGATTACTAATTAATTATCACTTGATTTAAAGTTGAAGGAAAACATCGTGAGGAAACCTACACATCTGAGAGTTCTTTGTAAAGTTCTCGAAGGTGTGTGAATCCGCACTTGGCCAGCGTGGTAGACTATGACCTAGCCCTTCTCATCCTAAGCGAAGCCCGTGCCCAGCAGTGGGACATTAATGGGTTGATGATGATGCAGACCATCTGGTCGAATCATAACACAACTGCTTTTAACACTGCTCTCATGAGACAGAAATAGGTAATCGTTAGGTGTAGGTCACCTAATAAAAATACCCATACGTACAATTCGCGTCTCCCACTCATAAAACCGCAGTTTACATTTCAACTGTCTCAAAACTAATGGAGCTATTGACGGGGTTCGAAGTTTATATACCGATAGACTAAACACAAAGGAGCGTTTTGGAAAAATAAACTCGAATAATAAATATAGCTTGTGATTTTAGGAAAACGTTATGCACGATGCATCCATCAACTTTCAAAAACAAACCATTTTCCGAGGATATATTATATAAATACACCTACATACAGATAACTACATATATAAGACATTTCTGTGAGCAGAATAGCAAACGAGCGTGCGGTATTGGTCACTGCAACCCACGGACGGAGCCAAGTCTAACCCCAAATAGGATTGACGTCCCATCTGATGTCTCAGAATGAAAAGTAATAATTATATATAAGTGATAATTAATGTTTAATACGCGCACAATTTTGAAAAACCAGAGGTGCGTGCGAGGTTCGAACTCCGGATACCCAGTGTGGGAGGCCGGAATCTTAACCAATAAGCTATCACAGCTTGTAGAATAATATATACACTTACACAATACACAAATTCATTTACAGATTATGATTGAAGAAACAAATATAAGGCAAAACTATACAAATTCGCCACTAATATGGTTCGGTCGTAGTATCGCCTGTTCATAAATATCGCATGAAAGGCGTTAAAGATCGGCCTAGATAAGATTAAAGCTAAATGACTATTATCTTATGTTTAACTTGATAATACCCTGGGGTCTTAACGCGAGCCATATTTAATGACGCATTTATTAATCTATATTCTATTCTGCGCATATCTATATACAAATAAAATTATAAAACGACCATGAGTTCCAACGAACCACAGTTAACTCTATCATTAAATAAATATACCAGCCAATCTCATATGTTACTTTAATGTAACACCTTTCCAAAGAATATCAATCTTGTCGCAATTTTGAAGTTAACTCTATGTTATGTGTTGAAGGTTTAGCGAAGAACCTATTATTCAAATTCTTCTAGAGACAAAAGCAATATTTCCCATCGAAGGCATTACCATCAATTTCCCCTTTAGCTTATCGTGTCGCCTTGACCCAAAGAACGGAAAATAGCGACCTTATAAATAACAGAAACAATATCATGCATCCACAAATACGAACGATATCCACCTATGAGACTATCTATAGAGATCAATGAGGCGAGTACGAAACCCTGTCGAATTCGCGAACGTTACGCGTCGGTGACGAATTCGCTTTCAGGGCAGCTTAAACAAACAATTCGTCCACACTCGTTGCCCAACATTAACATAACATAAAAACGTACACCCAAAACAGATATCTGAATTCATCATATACTGTCGACTTTAGGAAAAACCTTGGCGATCTATATTTAAATTAAAAGATATGTCTCCACAAACCGAAACAAAGTCCTTAAAATTTAGGTTATATTTACAATAGTCAAAAAATATATCCGAGATTATCTCATAGCTTAATAGATAATCCTAACGAAGGATAAACATTTATAAGACTTTTATAAAGGGTTTAAAGTGTTTTTAATGTTAATTTATGAAGTGAACTGTAGTTCCTACATGTAGACTGGTTGTTCATCAAATGGTTTAGGTACAATTTGTTATTTGTAAGTGAAATGGTTAAAACAACAAGGTATATGTACTCTAAGTGTGCGAAGTAGTGACCTAGAAGATAATTTAGTGGTTATGGATTTCCTATTAATTACCACCAATTACTGTATGAAGAAGATGATGTATCGATAAAATGTTTATCCATGTGTGTATCCGTATCGACTAGTGAAAGTTGTAATTGGTATGCAATTTCGATAGAGCGTCAGGCTAGCCCTCGGTACTAAAGCTGTTGACACAACAGCGGTCACAAAAGTCGACGTGCAAACACAAACCTAGCCTTAATTCGTATGAAATAGCACTTTACCCGTTTATCTGTGTTGTTTTAAATTAAAACTATAAAAGAGATAAGCTCTGTGTGCCGAGGCTTTATAATGAGAGTGGAAAAAAGAATAGTCGATGTTTGTAATAGACAAATTGTGAAAGGCTAACTTGATAACGCCGAGGTATCTCTCTAATATTGTGTAATATTGACTCGGCCCGGTATGATTCAAGTAAATTGTTGCGGCGGTGCGACAACGCTGTTTAAATGTTTTGCCCACAGTCGGTGTGTACACAGCTTAACCTGTGATGCTCCTATTATAGTTTGGAATTGAGCAAATCGATTTCCAAGTCACGGTTATGTTCTAATAAAAGTTTGATTTACCTGTCTGTACACAAACTTCTAACACTTCATTCTGTTAAGAATCTACTTAAGTAGTTGTAATAGTTGCTGCATTTAATTAATGGTCATTAAGTAGAGAAAATTACCCTGAATGGCTTCATACAATATAGCATCGTAGTGGCGACAGCAGACGCGGAACAATTAGTGCAAGATGACACGTCTAACGCACTTATATTGCTCTGTAGATGATGCGCCCACAAGACGCGATTTCCAGGTCTGAATTAACCAGATAACCTCGGGCGTTCATAGGTTTCATATCGGAATTTGCAGGAGAAATTATGATCTGACTATGATGGATGTGGATAAATCCAAATTCAGGCTCGTCGGGTGTAATCGGGCGTTGCCGATTGAAATAATACAGTCACTTTATTTCATTCGATCGTCCGAGTTCGGCCGATGTCGCCTGAACCGAATCCGGCACGGCATGTATGCCGAGCTGTTACTCGTAGGGTGACATTGTATTGAAGAGCATTCGAGAGATACTAATAACACGTGATTGTATTACAGCGTGCAAGGAGTGTGTGCGGACAGTTTGACGGATCGACAGCTTTACCCCAAGCTATCAACTTGCTACGTCAAACGTTGTGACAAATAACTTGACGGCTTACGTGCCTAACGGATTCGCGAATGCACGCAAATTGTCCATATTTTCGACAAACGTTTCATATTAATTGCATGAATATGCATGCACCCATTATTAACAAAAACTCGTTAGTTCATAGATAACTTTAGTTGTAACAGCAACAACAAGGGTAGTTGTCTGAAGTAGGTACAGACATCAATTTTGAATGCACGCGATTCAACGATATTTTTTATTAATGATGCATATTAGTTTAATGTTAATGTTATGGCGAAACCGTTGTTATACA
>DWKL01005207.1:0-10068 GCA_018249415.1 Phareas burnsi
ATAACCATCCTAACAAGTCGAAACTAATCAACGCAGTATTGCACAAAACTTCATCGTTCATCCAGAGGTTAATCGAATACAGTGTGTGAAGTAATTAGGACCAATAAAAACCATAGCACGTATACCGGGGAGCAATTTTTTCAAAAATATTAGAATTATGATGAGCAAAAAATGAAAGAGAAAAAAAAATTACATTTAGATGATTTAATACTTCCTTCTTTTTGGACTTCAGTTAAAAAACACGCGAAAGGTATTTCTCTGTGGTTTCACAACGTTACCGTACATTGCGGAATGTTACCGATTCAAATTGCTCGTTTTTTTCGCAATCAAAAAGGCCAAGTTGTGCTGGGACCACGTTAAAAGGGCGTAGAAAGCAATAGTAAAGACACATACTAAGCTGAGCATGAAATAAATTGTACAAATGAAAGTAAGTATAAATAAGGCTATGATTCCTAAATTGGCAACAACGACCTCTCTTACCGACATCGAGTTAACCTTTTTATACTGCTCGGAGCTGAAGGCTGAACGCATACTCACGCAAAAGGCTACATGATCTTGGTGTTTTGTATGATTTATTGTTGTTTCTAAGGTACATTCGAGACTATAGTTTTATCTTTTAGAATGAGGCCCATAATATTAATTTGTTAGTGATGCAATTGCATTTCAGCAACAGAATTGTAGTGTATCGTGGAAATAGCGAGGCTGCCGCTGCAAGTAATAACATATTGCATCACGCAGATTTCTAATCGGCTTGTTTTTTGTTGTGACACACTAAACTGGATCAATGATATACTGCCTTATAGTAGCCGATATTAAATTGAATACTTTGAGGTGGTCGAGACCATAAAACAACAAGTGATTCCATAATGCTTTGACTGAACTTTAGGTTTTTGCTTCATTATTCGAATTTACTCGTAACGCGGACAGCTCTATCGGAGATATAAAAAATAGTAGTGTTGTGTGATGCTGCGAGTCGGGATGTGTTAATAATACTATTCCATGCGGCCAAGGCCGCCGTGCCGGCGCCGACGATGAATGGGAGTCGCGTGCCACGCGGCCGGGCGGCCGGCACTCGACTATCACCTATTATTAGAATCATCGACGACGCGCCGTGACGCTCTCGCCACTCCTGCTCCTAACAACACCCACAGACTAACTTTTACTATGATCGTATCATAAGAAAAGAGAATGAGTAATGGTTGCGTATCACGAAACGTAATCTCACGCATCGGAAATCCGTTGAGAAATTTTATGTTTTTGATTGAGCATTTGATTACTAATCTTGTACAGTTTTGGTTAAAAATTTGAGAACGATAAATAAATGAACATCTGGTAGAATTATGTGATAACGGATACTATCCAATACAATATTTTATTGTTTATAGCGTACGTGCTTATTTATTTCATTTGTATTTATTGATAATTTACACTCCTAAAGTGTGAATCTTAAAATGTATGAAAAAAAAATAACACATTTTTTGTCAAGGTAGAAGCTATTTAACAGTGAGATGCCGAACGTGGGATAAGCGTTTATATGTATTATAAATTTATGAATGTATTTTATTTCCAGAGCCAAAAAAGGACAAGTTGGAGAATGGCGGTGAACTGGTGAGGCCGGAACGCCCAAACTCCTTGACGCCGGGAAAATTGCCCCGGAGAATATGCTACCCAGGAGATGGTTAGTGTCATCTTGTTCATTGTTATCAATTAAAATATACTTATCTATTTTATTGCTACGATATATTTGCAATTTATTAACCTTATTCATTGCATACACTTATGTTTATTACGTACTTTCTCATTATTAATCTCGAAATTTGGATACTAGGATAACAGGGTATGTGAGCTAGGTATCCTTACATTATGTATGTTTTTGACGTTAATATGCTGCTCAATTACGTAACTACTTAAGCCATTTCCGTCAAAAATTGTTTAGTGATGATAAATCATAAGTATTCATAATAACGCTTATAAAATTTTGTAACACCTATAGCCTCCAGGTTACTTTTACTATAATTTGAATTTACTAATAATCATTATTAAGTGCATAATGTAAGTGAAATAAGTAAGTTTAATTAAGCAAAACAATATGTGGCTCTCGTTCTATTATAATTTTAATAAAAAAAATGATATTCACTTTTACATCGCCATAACAATGTAATATAAATATTTAATATTTATTATTGCAAAACTCTAAATTGAGTTAGGTTTCTACCCACCTACCATTCGATTAATTCACGGAAACACTGAGGTAAAATGTCTGAAATGACTAATTTATTTGTCCATTCCCTTTTATAGCTAATTGTTGACATAGAATATAGATAAATCAAGGCACATTGTGTACTTTGAATCTATTGAATTGCTAAAAAAAAGTCCCTTAGACGATTCGTGTCATGTATAATTAACATGAACATACGTCGCGTTTTGGAAGGCACTGTTCCTTTTTCCGATATTTTGACCCGGTGTCCCCAAGAAAGGCTTCGAGACGCAGAATTATCGCGTTTTTATCAAAAGGTCAATATTAGATTATATTCAACTGCATTTAATGCACTAACAAAAGCTCAAAATTTATCATTAAGATTTGTCAACATTTAAAACAAAGGGCTAAATAAATTTGCCAAAACAATTGAATTTACTTCAGGATTCAATTCTTTTGTAATTGTCGCTAGCATAGAATTAATTCAATAAAAACGTTTTATCCGGGTCATCATTTGAAAGTGATTAAATTATTTTTAATAAATGTTTTGAACGTTTTATTAATGTGACTGTAATTTTCGTCGTGACTGTTATAATGTTCCGTTTTGAGTAAACATAGAAATAGCCAGTTTATATATGTAACGTACAACTAGGGAAGTATTTTTCCGACTAGGAGGCGAATCACAATAGTATATAAAACTACATACAAATGTTTGTTCATGGTATAGGTGTAATTTCCATTAAAATTTGTATTTTTGAACACATCATTCAAAATCGATACATAAAGGATATTTTCTTAATGTCAAATATACTACCACTGCTTTTTGTCGCTTCGCTTATAGCTTAGGGTACCGGGTACCATTCGGACCAGGATCCGCTGAGGAGACGAGTGATTACAATGTTGTGTGTGGTATATTTCAGTAAGTGGTTACGGTGGCGGCGTGGGCGTGGGCGGCATGGAGGGCGGCGACGGCAGCGCGGAGGAGCAGCTGATGCTGTCCGACCTGCCGGAGCCGCCCATCGCCGTGTCGGAGATCGGGCCCATCCCGCCGCCGCCCATGTTCAGCTCGCCCAGCCCCACCCGGCACCACCACCAGCACGCGCTCGCACACCACAATCTGTCCGACTGTAAGCACTTACCGCCTTCGCTTTAGCGCTGGAAAGGGACAATTAATACGGATTGACAATATTTATTCAGCCAATGCTTATGGACGCAAACATTTGTCAATGTGTTTCATGAAGATAACACTTGATCTGCCAAAGTGTCATAACGAATCTATCATATTGCCATCATACTAATATTTACAAAGGCATGACACACAAATATTTGTACCAATCATCTTCATCATTTTAGCAATACATTATTGTATAATCTTAATATTACTCTCTTATATATTACTTTATATAGCTCACTACTGTCTTGGGGTAAATTTAATTTATGTATTTATTAATACATATCATATTATGTTTTTTTTATAATTTAAGGTGTACCATAGATTGTTGTTATAAATATATTTTTGTTTGTATGCAAGCATTAATTATATTTATACTATGGCTTATACGTGGATTTCGTAAGTATTTGTGACGATTTTAATAAAATTACCTTAAACTTATTACTATGAATATATAACTATAAATGTGTATAAAATAACTTACAATTAATATATTTTATGTCCCTTAGGTGTTTATTATGTTACGATATCGTAGGTATATTATGTTCATATCTTATATTGTATCTTGATGATGATCTTGCTTTTTATTATTGCCACCCTGGAGAGGTTAAGCTTTTAATATAAATATAGGCTTTTTCCACTTGGCTTATTCTTAAGTTATACAATTATTGTTACTGCCGGATTTTGTATGTTACCATATTATATTATTATAATTACCATCAAGGCCAAACATCATCCCCCTGTTATTAAGATCCTTATTGAAAGTACATACAGGCTCAGTCAAATTGTATAGGCGTATCGCTGTGCTCATGGGTCGCACATATTGTAGCGGGGACGACACGTGTTCTCCCGCCCTCGATCTTTAGATGTTGACACTAATAAAGCTTGGCGCTGTAAAGGTTCCCGCACAATAGACAGGCTGGTTGCGGCAGCCAGACTGGCAGTTGAAAGATTGTAGCCAGTTTTAGCAACTAGTCGACGGCCCTTTGCATACCTTCATTCGTATGTTTGTGGCGAACGTCATTGCGTATTTTGTTTCGGAATACGTCTGGCTGCTATGGCAAGTGAGTGCAGCGTGAAGGCAGCCACATATGTTCGTGTTGCCTCGCTTTGAGTCAATTTGCGTTATAAGGCCTGCCGCAGCCAGGAATTCTTGGTCACGTAGTGCGCGAGTTCAAGCGAACCCTCATCGGTCGGATTGGCTGCCGCATCCAGGCCGTCCAGTGTGAACAGGAACTAACAGTGGTCGTTTTCGGCAGCCGAGGAGGAGGACGACGCGGAGGAGGAGGAAGCGGATGCGGCGGGCGCGGACACGTCGCGCGTGGAGGAGATCCCGCCCAAGGAGCCGCTGTTCAACGCCGTGCCGCTGAAGTCCGCGTTGAAGAAGCGGCCCGCGCCCGCCGCGTCGCCCGCCGCCACGCCGCTCGCCACGCCGCTCGCGCCGCGCCAGGACCACCATCACACCAGTTTCAAGTCAGTATCCGCTGCGGTTCACTGTTTTCATTACTTTACCTTATTTATATAATTCGATTAGTCGTCTTTCAGGAGGTACGGTTTAATATTAACTCGTACAGATTTATTATATGAATTTTATGAATACTGACATTTACTGCTAATAAAGGAGTAAAAATTTTGAATTTGATTAATATCATTTTTGCGGGCCTCTACATGGTGAGCTGCGTTTTTCTAAATGTGCTGATTTAGACAATTTAGAACGCACAATTTGTTTTTTAGTATCCTGTGTTCAAGGACGTGGGTTCATGTAAAACAATTGATAGAAAATTGCATAAATTATTGAAATATTTATGTCAAATTATTGTTATTATACAAATAAAGAAGATATTTTATGCAAAATACGCACGTCTCGGCCTAAGTTTAACTAAATCACTATATAATGCAAACTTTGAATAAACGTTGTTCGTTAGTGGATCGGGCAGTTAAATAGGATACTTGGGTCTCTCATAGAAGGTCGGAATTTGATAATGTTGCTCAATATGCTAATATCAATTAATTATCTATAGATTTGTGCTGAATAGTGATCAAAGTCACTTGTGACTATAACAGAGACACTTTAAAACTTCACTTTTGACAGTTATTAAAAAAACTCCGAAGTTTAATAGTTTTAAATGTCCTTAAAAATATCTTTATTCTTCAATATGTTTGGACCTTTAGTATATTAAAAAAAAACGTATAAAGATTAGAAAGGATCTAATCTTTACAATAGTAGTTTACTTAAGTACAATTTGCAAGGAAATATAATGTTTATTTGATATATATACATAGTTATTTGAATTCCGATATCCAAACTGCTAACATTGCAACTACCATCTTCGACTATGAATATTTATATAATTTTTCATTTTATGTTTAGAAATGAAATAAATCATCAGAATATTACTCTTAATATAAAAATACAATTATTTATAATGTTTTCCAGATGTTCTAGTATAACTTTTGATCAGTTAATCAGTAAAAACATTTTGTAACATAAACAAATTGTATTGCTTGTATAAAGTGTTCTCGTCAATGTCAAAATTTGGCCTATTAAAATGTCTCTGCTGTACATACCTAGTGTACAAAAATGAAATCCGCCAAGTCTACAAATGGTATTGAAATTTCACATGGGTGTAACAATTTTAAAATGATGTTCTTATTCATATTCCTATTTTTAAACATTGCATATTATAAATGAGAAATGGTAATCTAGAATCAAAACCTCATTAAAAGTAATTATATAACCCTATAAAGACTTTAATAATATTACATAAATGATTCCAATGCCATACTTTTATTAAGCGTCACATTGCTGACCAGTTCCCACCTAAATATCGCGTGATGGTTTAATGAAGAGACACCCGAGCGATGCGTAGTGTTCTGAAATATTAATGTATATGAAACATGTACGCACCGTTGTTGGTTGGTATATGGGCGTGTTTGTGAAATTGTACGTTTATTTTCATCCTGCGCTGGCGAGCAGACGGCCGCCGCCCAAGCCAAGGATTCGCATATGGTAATAGTCCCACACGTTTTGTCAATGTTGTCGAGCCACGCCATCCCACCGACCTCCCGACGGTCCGCTTCGCCTTCCGTCCATGCATCGTGCGTCAGTGCATTGCACGCTTCCAACTATCATCTCTACCTTGATCGACCACCCATTCTTCTCTCCCGCTCTATCCATGCGACCGTAGCGCCGCAATCACCACACTTTACATGCCCCTCACTGACACCACACTCTGTAATGTTCCACACGAACACCAGCATACGACGCATCATTCACTCGATAATGACACCGAACACTAGCAATTTACATTCAACCATAAAACACGTTCTAATGCTGTTCAATTAAATATAATACTCACAACTGTTCACTTGTGTTTTCTATGTGTATGTCGTTTTGAATGATTCTCGCCTATACGTTTATATTGTTTTGTGTTGCATGTACGTGTATTAACTTCGATGATATAATATTGTAATACTTTGTTGTGCAAACTTACAGGCGATGCGATGACGATAGTTACTTGTCACTTGTATCGTTTTATGTTTTAACATCTGACAAGTTTCGACGGGCCAATATTTGTTTGCTTTTTAAACTATACACAGTAGGTACATAATAGTAGTTAATGATGATGTTTGAGACCGAAACGTCTGACGCTTATTAGAATTATTGTAATAACAGTATCTTCTTTAGTGCGGCCTGTACACCATGTCATAGACCTTAATGTGATTCGGCACGTTGGTTGTCACGCACGTTCGCGCCGGCGTGGGGCGCACCGGAATCGTTACAAAACGAAAATAGTCCCGCACGATCTAGATAAATTTCGCGCCCGTCCCGAAAGTAGGTTTTAGGGTATAAACATGCAAAAAAAAAACAAGCAACCGTATAACTTGACTCGTATAAAAAGGCCGAAAGTAGGTTTAGAGAAAAACTTTTCACGATTACGTCACTCGGATCGTTTTTCGTTCGAGAGAGTATCGATTGAAACTACTATCTGCACATTTTTCATTTCTTTTTATTCATTCGCTTCACTGAACCTACAAATTCGCGTTCATCAACTGTGACGCTCCACTTCCGGTGCGCTTAAACTGTATTACACTGTGTATTTATTCTCATGTCTAAGTAACACAGTAACGGTAAACAGATCGATCGTTAATAAATAGTAATTTTCGATTACTTGTGAACGAAAACGCAAGATTATGAATGAATTAATTAAAGTTTTAAGGGTATTGAATGAACTCGTATTAAAACTTTTAATTTTACGACATACAATCATTTGTTTTTATTGTTAGTTACGTTGCAGTTTTAAGATTTAGAAAACATTTAATTGATGTATTAAGACACTGAAAGAAATTCGTGGCAAATTCTTATAGTTTACGGTGTTCAGTGGAACGTTAAGATAAAGTTCTTTCTAAGGGAGCAATTCTGTAATAGTCGGCCTGATTATTTCTTTTGATACTGTTAGATAGTTAGCAAAATATCTGTAGAGTACTGGCTGTCTAATGATTTCCTGTATTTGTTAAACGTTTTTACTGTAATTTAGGTTGCGTATTGTTTTATGAGAAATATTCAGGCGTGTGTACGTCTGAACGTTTGATTTACAGCGGTAGCCCCATGTACAGACGCTGCTCTGATTTCGGTTTTCTGTCTAGAGTTTCTATTCGCTTGTAAAATTGCATTTGTCAGTCTATAATGGAGTTCATCTCAGATATCGCAGAAGTATTTGCAGGTATGGTGTGCCAAATTTTATGACCGCTAGGAGGTTATCGCGTAACGCTGCCCATTGAACACGTTACTAGTTAGCGGAGGTACTGTAGTTTGATATAATCAGGGAATTCGCGTGCATGGGATTATAAAAAATTATCCGCGCTGTGCGCTCAGCGAATTTTCTGAGGGGTCATAAACTTTGGCACGAATCTATATATGTATATACATTAATCTCGATATTTTTTATTAATATTGTTGAGTATTTAATAAAGAGAATCCGTTATTCATTTAGCAAATTTGAGTGAATAATAAAACGCGATTGCAACAACGCAGCACGCGGCCGGTGCGAGTGGGCAACGCGCTGGAGAACAAGGAGAACGCGCGCCCGTGGGAAGGCGAGTTCCGCGAGGAGTACGCCAGCGAGTCGGAGCGCGTGGCCGCCAAGCTGGCGCGCAAGGAGAGCCTCAACATCAAGCTGGCGCTGCGCCCCGACCGCCAGGAGCTCATAAATAGGTATGCGATCACTAATAATAGAACGGTGGAAGAACTTTCTTTTTTATATATTTGGAAACTAGCAAATGAGTGTACATGCGATCTGATGTTAAGTGTTTATTGCAGCACATGGACATCCGTATCTAATCTCGAACAAAAGTGAAGTTCTATCCAAGGTTGTACGTAGATGCTGTAAATATTCCCGGTAACCGCACCTCTCCAACCGAAAAACAAAAACTGCTTCGCATGGCGACGGTACTTCCCCGGACGAATTAGCATTTATCAAATTTCTAGAATCACAAAATAACAGCAATGTGAAACGTTGCTGTGTTTGAAGAATTTGCCGAGGAAGAGACAGTTAAACGAGGCGTTCCAATTTAGTCTTCCCGTAGATGCTTTAGGAGGCGAGTAACGGATTTAATTCAGCACGCAGCAGATATGCAGCAGGAGTTCATTTATTACGGTTACTACCGCACACAGCAAAGAGAAAGGTCTGTTCTATCTAGCCATGGACTTCGAAGAGCTAAAGGATAATCCATAATAATAATTGCTAATTATTATTGCCGTAATTTATAAAATATAATATATGAAGTCTCTGGTCCCCCCCACGTATTAATAATAATGATAAATAATAATTAAGGCTTTCTACACTCATAAGCCCTCATTAGGATTCCAAGACAAGTGGTTGTCACGGACACAAATGTACAGACCCAAAACAAAAATCTAAGTTCACAAAGATGAAATTAAATTTAAATGTCTGCCCGGCCGGGAATCGAACCCAGAACCCTCTGCGTGTCAGATCGGTATGGTTACCACTGCGCCACGCGGGTCATCGTTTGACCGTTCTTTGCCATCACGAATAAAACCAAACACCGAACAATATAAATACATGACGGAGCAGTAGGACAAAGGGCGGTCGAACTATTCACGGTACCATTGAAGCGGCACCGCTCTTGCAGTGCCACGCCTATTGCTATTTATAACTTCATCGTTAGTGCTACTGTGTTCTGATTTGATTAACACTGACTATGGCAACGTAGATGTATGTACATGAGATGTTCCAAATTAGTCATTCGCCGCAATAACGCACCTGTGACGAGTTTCAGGCGAGATTCATACCCGACATATGTTGATTGGTTATGGACGTCCGTGGGCTCAGAGAGGAGAGACGTCTATTGAAAGTTGTTTTCATTATATGTTCGATATGAATGGAAGCCAAAAACTTTACCTATGTTATTGTTTTATAAATTTCAATTTAAAAAAAATAATGTTAATAATTACAATACAGAACTTCTTTCCCATAAATAAAACGCACCTGTGACGATTTTCAGATAAGATTCATACCCGACATAGTTTTTTTTTAATTATGCTTATGATTCCCATGTTATTTACTAATATATACATACAATACACAATTGGCGTTCACATGGACTCCGTGTGCTTCACGTTGGGGTCGTCTGAATGTTCCGCTGTGCAGCGATTTGATACCGCACAAGCGAAACATCA
>DWKL01005208.1:0-10068 GCA_018249415.1 Phareas burnsi
AGTCACTGCAGCCTATGGACACCCACATCTCACCTCAAAGAGACTCAAGAGTTCTAAGGTGGCACGTAGTTGCTTTACTACTCCTGAAGGCTACGACGTTCACCTTATCTTAAGTGCATTCGACAACATCCTCTCCGACCGAACCACTAGAGTTCACGGATTATGAAGGCAGCGATGGTGGCCATCCGCTCGAAAATCTAGCTCTAGTACCTATTATTTTTTATTTTTATGTCATAAGAGGAGCAAACTAGCGTGCTGGACACCTGATCTTATGTGGCTACCAACCATGGACACCAACATATAACCCCAGACAGGACTAAGTCCTATGTGATGTGGTACTTAGATGCGTTATTACTCGAAAGGACTAAGATGCTCGCCTCGCTGTAAATGTACCCGGCAACCGCACCTCCAACCGAAATTCGAATCATTTCAGCGCGGATTATGAGGGGGGCGGTGGTAACCCCAGACGAATATAAGTTCTACCACGTATTAAATATATATTCTGTACATAATAACACACAATTTGTTACGCCCAAAGATCACAGCACGTGATTCTTTAATAATAAGCCATTTTTTGCGCGCCCCACTTTTCTATAGAGATAACGACACAGAGATGTCTGTGCGTCTGCATGAATATATTTACAATAACGCCCTTTGTGTAGTTACATGCAAATTATATACGTCAAGGTTCAAGAGATAAAGTTCCTATTCAATTTCGCTTTGAGTATTTCGAATAACTTTTCTATTTATGATCGTGTGACGAGATAGTAAATATGTATGAAGGTTTCGAAAGATTTAACGTACTGTGTAACAGAAAAAATATTCTGACGTACAGTATTTTAAGAGTAGAAAACAAAGGTGCAGCCCTTCTGATGTTAAAAGATCACTGCAACCCATAGACCCACAGCTAACCTCGAACTGGACTTAAGTCCTATCTGAGGTCGTACGTAGATGCGTCACTACTCTTGCTCTCATGGGCACCCACATCTAATCTTGAACAAAATTTAAGTTGGATCTGAGGTCGTACGTAGATGCGTCACTATTCCCGAGCCCATGGACACCCCACATCTCACTTCAAACTGGACCTAGGCCCTATCTCACGTCATGAGAAAATGCGTTACTACTCTAAGTACTAAGAAGATCGCCTCGCTGTTAGTGTACCGAACAACCGTAACGCTCCAACCGAAAGTTTCATAAAGTTCTGAAAGACAGTAACGTGATTGTCTATGGGTCGTTGATTAATAGTCGTCTCATATAAATATTTTTAACTCATTTACTAAAGAAGAAAGTTTCTCATTTCGTCGCGTATATATTTTTTAATAGATTGCAACAAATAAGAGGCTATTTGCTTATATCGTTTTGCTTATTTGAAATGTCGACATTAAATGAGGCGTGAAATCATGTAAAAAAATTAAATTTTAAATTTATTTAAATATCACCATGTTTGGCACCTTAATAAGCAGTGATAACTCAGTGGTTAAGATTCCGGTTCTCACGCTGGCTGTCTGAGGTCCGAATCCGGCGCGCACCTCTGACTTTTCCAAATTATGTGCGTATAAAAAAAATATTATTTGCTTTAACGGTGAAGAAAAACATCATGAGAGAGTCTACACATCTGAGTTCTTTGTAAAATTCTTGAAGGTGTGTGAAGTCTACCAATTCGCACTTGGCCAGCGTGGTGCACTATGGCCTAACTCTTCTCATTCTGAGAGGAAACCCATCCCAACAGTGGGACATTAATGAGATGATGATGTTTAAAACCCTGGGTTTGATTATTCAAGGTAGGATGTTTAAACTGTTTATATTAAAACAATAAGTAATTTGTCACATTGAAGCAAATATTTGACCCAACAACCACGCTGCTATGTGTTTTTAATGGTAAAAATATCAAACTTCTATTCCTAACCAAACAACAATACAGGCAATCTACGAATGAACCAAGGTTTGTTTAAATTAAAAAAATATATATCAATCGTTCCAAATTCGAACGAGCCAGGGTCCTTATCGCTCCGGGGTCAGCGTTTCCTATCAGCGTTTATCGTCATTTCCCGTTCGTAATATTCAATTTTTTGCCGCCAGCGCCGCCATTGCGTCCGGTTGACAGCTTGAATTTGAATTCGTTTTGTTCTTTTTTCAATTCCAAATACGAACTTTGTTGGTCTGGATGCTGGGCTTTTGAGTTGATTTTTGTTTTTATTTTTGGTTTGCAGAATTCATGGAGTACCGAAAACATGGGGGCAAACGCGTGTTGGGATGTTCGCTCTTAAAAAAATACTTGTGTCATTTCCATGAACTGGGTTAACATCGTATTTTAATCGATAGCGTGCGTCGCGCAGCGGTAACCATACTGGTCCGACACGCAGGGGGTCCCGGGTTCGACTTCTGGCCAAGTAGACAAATAAACGTTGAAATAAGATTTCTGTTATGTATATTTTTTAATGTCTAAACCTAACGATAAGGCAGACGGCCCATCTGATGATGGTAAGTGGTCACCGTCGCCTATGCACATTTGCAATACCAGAGGAGTCGCCAGTATCGCCAGCTGGTATAGCTAAGTTTGTCAACTTTACATGTTGAAAACGCCTGGATGTATTTTGGAGGGGCCCTTGCTTGAACGCTTATGAAACTTATAATCCTATACTGGGATACTCTATGTCATGGGTACCAGACACACACACACACACACACACACACACACGTACACAAAACAGAAATACTGTCTGCCTTATCGAACTCGGGACCTGTATGGCTGACCAGGTCTCTGCATTCCAACAAATCAAGGCAATAAACAAATATTTTGGACCAACTTTTAAAAGCAGACAAAACCTGTATCTCCAATTCAATCTGAGATAACGTCAGAATTTCTTCCCCAGACTTCAAAAAACATTACAAAGGAGGAAAAACGGAGGAAATTCTATTATTAAATACTTAATCCGCAGTCCAGACAATCTCTGTTACTGTCAGACGCAACGCAGTCGGGTTTGTCAACTCCTAACATTTAAAGATAAGAACTTGGATTTGTCCCATACTTTGATAAATGTTTAAAAATAAACCCAGACCATAACACTGCCGTCCTAAAACTGTAATGCCGTTACATACTAAAATACTTTTCGAATTATAGCCAACAAGAGGGTAATTTTATGAAATTAGCACTACTTAATAACTAGATGCTACTGTATATGAGTATGAGTTATCAAAAACAGAGAAAGAGTACTTTTAAATATTTAATTCGTATTTTCATCATGAACCTATTACTGTCCCACACCTGGGCGCGGGTCTCCTGTCAGGACGAGAGGAGTTAGGTCATAATCCAATATGCAAGTGCGTATATACTTCACACACCTTCGAGAACTTTACATAGAACTCTCAGATGTGTAGTTTTGTTCACAATGTTTTCCCGCACCGTTAAAGCAAGTGATAATCAATTTCTAATACGCACACAAGTTGGGACTTCAGTTCTGTTTGAGATCAAAGGCGTATCTAGGCTGCAGTGACCAAATAACATGAGATGGCCGGCAAGCACGTTTGCTGCTCTCCTCAGATAAAAAACCTTCATAACTTGGCTACGAAACCTTAACAAATCAGCCCTTACACACAGCGAATACCATACACATAACAGGGACAACCCGCGGGCATATTCGTACCGAGGATATAATAATTATTTATTACAGCCCTCGCTCCGGCGCCATCTCTGCGAAAAGTATCAGTGACGATGATAACACGTTGGCTTCTCTCCAGGGTTGTCAAAAACTAAAATACATTTTTTATAATAACGGTCCGCGTGGCGCAGCGATCTCCACACTGGCTTGTCAGAGATACCCGGTTTGATTCCGAGATTGGGCAGACATGTAAATGATAAATTCAGATTTCTGTTCTGGATCTGGGTGTTTTTGTGTAGTGAGCAGTGAGTGTAGAAAGCGTTATTTATTTATTTATTACATCCATATTTAACTTCCGCCCGCGACATTTGCCATCATGTGAGAAAACAATTTCAATTGAATTGACCTCAGAAGTATAGTACAGTTCATGCTATAGAGATGTCAAGCTGTAACTATGGTTCCACTCTCCCGATACTGTTAAACTTTGTATTTATGTCTGACCGTATTATTTTATAAATCATTTCAATCGATTAAACAGTTATTGGGTGATTCGCGAACAAACAGAGAAGCAGATAAAAAAAGAAAGTTTTATGTTTAAAAATTAAATGGAGAATATCAGTCAGTTTTTCAAAAATATGTTTGAATATTGTGTATATTTTGCCCAGTTATGATTTTATTATACTATAGAAAAAAAAATATTTTTTCTTCGAGCTTTTAAGAGAAAGTTAACAGGCATACACTTAATTATAAAGAGATTTTAGACCTTACCTTTTGCAATAAAACTATTTTCTTCATTTCGATCTCAATACTTTAACCGTAAAAACTCGACATATTAGGGCGCGTTACGGCCGTTCCACCAACCCTAAGGTCCGAACCATTAGCCACGCGAATTGGGGTCAATTGTTGTTTGTCCATTCGACTCGTTACGACGGCCATGTTTGAAATAATTTGGAAATGGAACGCGTGTTTATATGGAATGGTCAGATCGAGTTCCTTTTGCCTGTGACTGTTGAGAGTTGAGAGTTAATTTGTTAATTAGGCGCTTCTTCTATAAACTTCAATACTTTTTCGTAATCAAACTATTGAAATCAAAATGAAATATTTTTTTGTAAGAACATAAATAAAACACAGATTAGTATTTTGATAGGTGGTAGGACTATAGTACGACCAGGAAGGTACCACCGCCGCTCTCACAGTCCCCCGTGAAGCAACATTTGTTTCGGTTGGAGAGTTGTTGTTACAAGCGAGGCGACCATCTTAGTCCTCAGGAGTACTGTCGTATCTCCGTACGACCTTAGATAGGACATTAGTCCTGTTTGATGTAGATGTGTGTATCCATGGCCTGCAGTGGCATTTAAAATCAGTTGGTCTGCACGCCCCCATGCTACTGTTCTCATATAAAAACATACAGATTAGTAATTTGATAGCTGGTAGGACTATAGTTCAAGGGTAGCCACTTGGCTGCGAGCTGGTGACCTTAGTAAACAAACTTCGCAGGGAGATATTACTAACTATCTCCTGGATGTACTTAGGCGCCTATCGTCACAACAAGTGAAGTTATTGGCACATCACAAGCAGAGAACTTTGTACTTGCACATGAAAAAAATATTACACACATTTTAAGATCCGAACCGCCATATGGTCCGTTATTTGAGCTTATCGTATACTTCTATAAATAGTTCAAGGATAATTAAGAGTGCTTGTAATGTGTTTTCCCGGAGTTTATTAACGACTTTAGTTATTATTATTATCTAAGTGTTAACTAAGTTTTTTATGGTACGAAAGTAAGGTTGCCGTTAGTCCAGGTTTTGATGATCCGCGTGGCGCAGCACTTCCCATACCCATCTGACACGCAGAGGGCCCCGGGTTCGACAAGGCCAGACAAACATCTACATTTTTGAAGAGTAGCAAACGAGCGTGTATGACATCCACATCTAACCTCAAATAAAACTGAAGTTCTGTCTCAGGTCGTACGTAGATGCGTCACTACTCCTGAAGAGTAAGACAGTCACTCCGTGGGTGTCCGGCAACCGCACCTCACCAACCGAAATACAAAATAGCTTCGGATTATCTAACAGCAACAGGACTGAAGTCCTATTTAAATTCGTACATAGATGCGTTTCTCCTGACGACTAAGTTGTCATTTATCTAGTGTACCCGACAACCGCACCTCTCCAACCTAAGCAAGAATTGCTTCATTGCGGATCGTAAGGGCGACGGTGGTACCTCCCCGGACGAACTTATAGTTCTACCACATATCACTATCTATTATATCATCTATTCTCTATATATCTGATATGGATCTGGGTGTTTGTGTACTCGTCTTGTGTGTCCATTCTAATTCTAATAGGGCTATGTGTAGAAAGCATTTTAGAACAACATACAGAACGAAACCGCTGATGACTCAGTGAGAATAGCTCACATTACGAAGAATCAGCCACGAAGTCAATCGAGAAAGGTATCGTCTTGTCAGAGGGACTTTATGCCTACGTGTTAAGGTTCAAAATCGATTGCTCTACGCGCGCGTTAAAAGTATTAGCAAAGTCAAAAACAATTCCGAGTATTGTAAATATTTTGAACTAGACGCCGAACGTGACTTCGTTTGCTTATTATTGTTATGGTCGATCAATGTATTTGATAGGTGGTATAACTATAGTTCGTCCGGGGAGATACCACCGTTGCCCTCACGATCCGCAATGAAGCAATTCTTGCTTAGGTTGGAGAGGTGCGGCTGTCGGGTACACTCACAGCTAGATGACATCTTAGTCCTCAGTAGTAACGCATCTATGTACGACTTTAAATAGGACTTCAGTCCATTTGCTGTTAGATATGGGTGACTTTGGCCTGTAGTGACCATTTAACATGAGGTGGATCCTTATTTCTGTAATCTATCTTGGTGTCGTCTGTCTCCCATTCGCATTCGCATTTTTGAACCCATAAGGACGGTGAGGTAAAATTTTTGATATATTTCAATCTATCAATATCTGAGTAAATTGCATCGTATTGCAAATAAAAAATATTTGATTCATTTTATTTAACATTGTTTTATCCAATATTTGCCAAACAACCCATAGAATAAATGATGGTCTTAGGTGTTTTTACAAAGCAACTATAATTCCTTAAAATCGTAACAGTTAATAACCAGCTGATAAGTTAGTACATAAAAGTAATTATAAATCTAGCAGCAGTCAAATGTTTGGCCCAACGTTTGCACTAAGTTTTTGTGAGGGGATATTTAAGGAACTTTTAGTAAGAATATTTTTTTTATAAATTGTAAGATCCCTTAACAAATGAACTTAAAATAGGTTTGCGATTTATTTTACTTTTAAAATTGCAATACACTTTAAAAACCAGTTAGTAACACAAAACGGTCGTTTGCAAGTCTGGCAGCTGCCAAACATTTGAACAATATTTAAGCAAAGATTTGCGCTAACTATCGACAGCTATTATTACCAGATTTCATTGTAAAACTCACAATGTGCAAAAATGGCTTCCCTAAACACCGTTACAGGGCTTTGTTGAACACGCCTTTGTTGTACAAATCTGAATGAAATCTACTTTTGTATAGACATTGTACAGGGCAGCTGATTACGCATCTGGAGTTTTCTTTTATTCGAGTTGCTATCGGTGACAAATAGTAGGGGAAGTTGAACGATAATCGATTTTAGACTTTATTATTACCTGCTTAAGATCTTTTTTGCAAATCGTGTTATTTAATAATGTAAGTTGCAGAAGGAAGTCAGACCGTTAATTCAATTTGCTTCCGATTTTAAAGTATTTCATACATATGACCAAGAGTTATAATTATCATAAGACGCTATTCATGAGTATTACATGGATATTTAATTCCCATCATAGATATTTAAGAAGTACACTGTATTTATAGGCCAAAGTTATCTTTAGTTTAAATTTCTAGAGGAATGAATTAGGGTTGGCAAAATCTCTTGGGTGGATTATAATATTTTTCTTGGGTTGATTATAGTATTTTTCGAAATAAGTTATGAAAACAGTTATTAAGTGTTCATATATGTCATGTCATTTATGTAAAGTAAGGTATAAATAGAGATATTCGTTTGTTATTCTTGATCATCATCAGCCTCTGTAGGTCCACTGCTGGACATAGGCCTCACAGTTGGCGTCATTAAGACAGACCTGTGCCAGACCTGTGCCCCCTGCAACCAGTGGGTGTAAGTCATATTCCCCAGATCATCAGTCTAACTAGTCAAATCAATCAATTCTTGAGTTTCGGTTGGAGGTGCGGATGTCGGTTCAATCGGGTATCGTATGAAATCCTGTTATTACGTGACACCAAACTACCACAAGGAACGAGGCCAGATGACGCAGCATCGTCGTGGAAATCACGACCTCAGTAATGAGAATGACGACGTGAGAAGGATATGTAATACAGACCCCAAATACAGTGCAATACAACCATTATAGTCCGTTTGACTACCCTGGGTTGATCTGGGGCCTCCGATATTAACTGCCAAATTACGGATTACAGGAACAAACACAACAGTAGCAACCGAGCGTGCAGGTAACCTGATGTTAGGTCGTTACTACAGCCCGTGAAAGCATTCGGCCTCAAAAAAACTGAAGTCCTAAGCTATGTACATGCGTTAATATTCCTAAGAAATAAGACGGTCGCCTCGCTGTAAGTGTAACCAGTTACCACATTTCTATAACTGAAACACAAGTGCTACCATATATAATAATAAACGCTTTCTACACTTAGTTCTACATTAGGATTCCCTGTTGTGGGTGCTATGGAGATACACAAAGACAAGGACACAAACACCCAGACCCAGAATAGAAATCTAAATTCATCATTTAGACGTCTACCTGGCCGGGATCACACCTGAGATCCCGTGCGTGTCAGACCGGTATGGTAACCGTTGCACCACGCGGACCGTAATATCTATTTAACTTCTTTAGAAGAATTTATTTATCCAAAGCAAGGCAAAACTTTTATCCCCTATATTTCTGTTCTATGTATGGCTACATTATGAAAACAGACTTCAACATTGTCAGACATTCCACACAGCATACAAATGACGCCATTGTTTAATTTAAAACTAGCGTCAAATTACTATAATATTACCATCGGCAAAAATTAATCTCGGCTCGTAAACCTTACTTGCGATTCTCGAGAACTGCTTGGGTATGCTTTTTGTGTTAGAAATGTATGTATTAAAAATTAATTATCACTTGCTTTAACGGTGAACGAAAATATCGTGAGGAAACCTGCATGCCTGAGAGTTTTCTGTAAAGTTCTTCAAGATATGTAAAGTCTACCAGTTCGCACTTGGCCAGCGTGGTGGACTATGGCTTATACCTTCTCATTCTGTAAAGAGACCTGTGCCCAGCAGTGGGACATTAATGGGTTGATGATGATATTGATGGTTCTTGTGTGCGCTGTGCAAGCAATTGCGCAGCGGTGTGCAGCATGTGGGTATATCACACGCAGCACTGCAAAAAATGCTTTCTAGCCACTACATTGACCACTAATTCATGTCCACTCCAATCCACATGTGAGCAGCGTGGACTATCCTTTAGGGCTTCTCCCATTGTGTCGAGAGACCTTTGTTCAGCAGTGGAACATAAAAAGGCTTACAGCCAACCTTATAATATCCAGACAGAATACTTCAAATGGCCAACCATTTTGAATTCGTCCATGACGTAATTTGTTTCTAAGAACATGTGTTGAAACAATTATTCGTAATTTAAATTGTTGTACGATCTACATCTTGTGAACTAGCCGTGATGGTGGGGATGTAGAGGGCCGGCCCGTCCGTACACCCGGCTCTAAGGAGCTCGGGTTTGAGGAGCGGCATGGTAAGGGTGCGGGATGGGCGACCATGACCACTTTCTATCTGGTGACCCGTCTGCCTTATCGCTAGATTTATATATTAAATACATATAGATTATAGTTACGAAAAACTAATAAAACACGTTTCAAGCCATTGTAACAGACGCATAGCCTCATGGCCTGTTATTAAAATTGATGAAGAAAATAAACTAATGTCGAGGGAGCTCAGAAGTTGGACGCGTAACCACTGCTGGCTAAACTTCATGCGCTTCCGTGCTACATATAAGTTATAGGTCATATATGTTATCATAATGATATATTATTTTTATGTGAGAAGCGTAGCAAAAGAGCGTGCTATCGCCTGACGTTAAGTGGTCACTGCCGGCCATGGACACCCACATCTAACCTCCAACAAGACTGACATTCTATCCGAGATCGTATGTAGATACGTTACTAGCCTGAAGATTAAAATGATCGCCTCGCTGTAAGTGTGCCAGGCAACCATACCTTTCCAACTGAAACAACAATTGCTTTACGGCAGATTATGAGGTCTGCGGTGGTACTTTCCCGGACGAACTGTGAATCTACCACCTATAAAACCGACTTTTTGACTAGCAATACGCGACACATGACAGACTAGTAGTAATTTGGAACGCTTTG
>DWKL01005209.1:0-10067 GCA_018249415.1 Phareas burnsi
ATCATTTCATATCATAATGTATACATTTTTACGTATCAGGGTCGATTTGGAAATGATACTCAGTGAATTTGCTCTTCACGGTATTCAGACGCTCGATCTGTGATGTGTTATACAAACGTTGATCTCTTATACATTGATTGGATGTATCGTTTGCGATTCGACCGAGGTACATGTTCACGTTTGATTGAGTGTAGTGTGCACGCAATACCCGTCTAGTTTATTGGAAATTCCATTAGTTCGCTTCGCTCCGCCCCGCCTCGATCCCGCCCGTGGCTCCTGTTGAGATAACAACAGGTGTACATATAATTGTAACGAAAACAAAAATATTTTTTTATTATGAATATTTTAATGATTACAACAATGACACTAATAATATTTTTTATTAATTATCACAAATAATGGCAGTATGTAGAAGGAACAATTTATTTAATTAAATAATGCAGGCACACTGTTAATATTACAATCTATCATTTAAAAAATAAAACAACTTATATAAAAATATGAATCAATTACATAATTAAACAGTACTTCTTGTGTCCTCTTAAACAATATAATATATAATTACTGTTTACATATACAAAAGATATATAAATGACTAGTCCCAATCGTATTTCTCGAGCATCCAATATAACGGAGCGACCGCACGTTCCTGTTATCTCAGCAGCGGGCCGCGCGACACGCTAGGTTTGACGTTGTATGTTGGCGGCGCCCGCAGCCGCGCTCGCGGCGAGCCGCGCGGCCTCGTGTGGCGGCGCCGCACCGTGGCGCCCGAGGACGCCCCGCCCCCGGCGCGTGCGGCGTCCCCCGCGCCGCGCCGCACCCCGCCGCGCCCCCATGTGTCCCACATCATTTGACACTTTACCGTCGCTTGACCGGAGCGATACTAAATTTTAAATAAACGCCGTCGGACTGACTGCGGTTAGTTCCTGGCGCGAGTAGCGTTGAACGTCAAGGACTTATAAACCTACAGACTGATTTAGGCATACTTGTAGACGTCTCTCAGAGACAAGTTGTTTAATGTCACACAAATAGTTACACACAATTATAATAATATGCTACATTACTATCTCAAAGCCAAGCTTAGCTGGTTTAAATGAAGTACTGAATCAGATTAATTGACAAACAGTAAAATATGTACTTATAAAAAATGTTGAAGCAAGTCTATTAGTTGTTAGACGTTAGTGAACGCTGTTGTGTTCTGGTCCGAAGAGTGTGATAAGGCATCTTATCACGCTCGATCTCTTACTCGACGCATTCCAACATAGATCACAGGGGTAGCATCGCACTTGTGCCCAAGTTCACGTAGGACGCAATACTATTTGGTGTTGATTACACATGCCCATGAGTAGCAGCGACCACATGCCATCACGTGGACTGCATGCCAGTTTGCTACTTCAAATAAATAAATAAAATAACAATTTGACGAAAATTTGTTACAGTTATGTATATTTTTACACTTGACTCTTAGAAATTATCAACAATAGAAATGGAACTTTCAGATGTAATGCTAGACTTAAAATATGAACCTAAGTTCGTGTTCCTATGTAGCAAGTTTACCGATAACTATATTGTTTAGGGATGCATTGATATCCGATAATCAAACTCGTATAAATTAGTTCGGTATTGGATATAAATCGCATCCCTCAGTTGTTATACTTATAAGTGTTACTTCGTGTCTTCTCGCATTCCGCTTGTTAAGTTTTCCATAGCAATAATATTCCATTGTGATATTTTTCTAGATATTTGTACTAATAATAAGTGTTTCTATAGGTGGATATACGTGAGTTATATGTTGAGCCGGATGTCGGCCGTTATATGGTAACTACTGTTTATATGGGTGTGCCACTTTACAGCGGTCGCAGTAGCTTGCACTAGTGTTCCTTGCACCGGCTAGATGATACAAACATATATTTTTTTCCATTTTGCTACAATTGGACCCTAAACGGCTAGTGCCATAAATATTAAGCATTAGATATATGACTAATAAATTCATATCAATATGGATGCATTTATTTATGATAAACAAATTTACAAATGTGAACATTATTATAGAATGCGTCTCTGATGTATTATTTTAATACGACTTAAAATTGATCAAAATTTTTATAATAGATAATAAAGTATACGTCAAATAATGTTAAATTAAATTGTGGTAATAATTTAAGTTTAATACTTTCACAAATTTTAACTTTAATTTAATTACTTCATCATTCGTTATGGTTTTACTTTCCTCGTCTTATGCAACTTAAAGCAGTATTTAAATTTAAATTTACGCTTTTGAAGTGCGTGATTCGCAAACAAACATAGAAATAGACAAACAATCTAAAACAAATATCTGTGTCAAAATCCGCTAGATATTGAATATAAGTCAGATTTCAGCAATATCTCCAACGTACTGACACGACCATTTACAATTTTATAGTAGTATAGATTTATTTCAGTAACAGTAGCTCAGTTACATCAATTCGACGAATTTGGTTTCTCGCTACTTTAATTAAAATGACAATAACAAGGTTACGAAACGTATGCATTATATATGTGGTACCTAATAATAACGTAAGCTTCGCCGCAAGTAAATGAAGGCATTATATTTATTATGCATACGCACAACTGTTCTAGAGAGAACTATTTGATGCTACTTAAGTTTATGAATTTACATTGCGCTGTATACTTCCATAATTGTATTATTAAATGCTTGCAGATTTTTGCAAAATAGTTTTATTCAACAATATATTTGTGTTCTATAATAAAGGGAATTTAAAGCTACAAAAGTAGGTCTATAAAATAGCAATAATTGATCGTACCGTACGTCGTTTATTCGTCTAATACATTAATAACTGGACGTTACACGGAATAACTGGAATAGCTCAATTTAGTTTGACAACATTTATTGTGATTTATGTATGCATAAAGAGGAATTGCCTATAATTTAATACGATTACGTTTTCTACGAGTGTAGATAGCGCAATAATATTTAATTATACAAAGAAGCGCTATACAAATTATAGCTAGTTCAGTATCGATTTCACAAATGTACAAATTTAATGTAGGATGCGCATACGATATTATACATCATTTTAACAAAGCACTAGAAGTTGTTTACATAAGTGTTTTGTTTGTTTGTTTTAAGGCGGTTTTTATAAAATCGCCAATATTTTTATATTAATGTCGTAACACTAATATAAAAAATCCAGAAAAAAGGGTAATTGTCAAGTGTTTGTGTAGCCACAGATGTGTATGTGTAGCTTATTTTTATTAATAACAATAAATTTGCTACCCAGAGCTATTTGACAAATTGTCCAAGCTTCGTATAATTCGTTCAGATGGTGTATAATTTAATTTACACTTTGTATATTGTAAGCGCATCCGCTCACGTTTACCGAACTACATTCCGCCTTTAAAATAAGGCTGTAATACATTTGAAATCGTGTTCTCGTAGATATTTATCGCTGATATTGATAGTTATTGTACTTATTGTGTAGTAATTTACGCTACATTTTGATTTAATTACTCATTTATCTCTGTACCACATGTGATGACATCTGTTACTTTATTAAAAAAATATAGAAGAAATATATTTTGCTTTTAGTTATATCTAAATGTTTTATAATTATACAAAAATATTATACAAAAAAATATACATAACTATCTGTTTCGTTGTGAAATTTTAATAGAGTCATCACTTGTGAATTGTGCTTTGGCGGCAAAATTTTTACTGAAAAATAAATTTTAGTATTATTATTTTAAGATATTGGTACATCAAGAATAAAAGTATAAACTAAATTTCCAAAAGTGAATCTCAATTTCTCTTGAATTGTTTTTAGATGTTCTTATTGACTTAGTAACAAATGGACGTCTGGTCTAGTAATAAATTCTAGTAAAAGCTAACCCAATCACAAGCAAAAAATTATGCGACGTCTCCTGGACTATAATAACGAACCAATTGATACCTTATTCATAAAAATCGTAAGAGTAGTTTAGACGCTACAATAAAACAAACGTACATACAACTATATATGGACCGCTAAAAACATAGCCATTCCTTTGTGCTTTGCTGTAGTCGGATAAAGAAATATGTTCGAGGAATATATTTCTATACATATAAAAATATATGGGTGCATAAAATCCGTTAGGCATTTATTTTAATTTATGTCCATATTGTGCTGTAAAATATTTAAATTGAAACGCTATTGTAATAAACACAATTCGAAGCAATATTTAAAGAAAAACATATAATTAGCTTGCTGAAAAAATTATATATCCGTTCTTTTTATCATAATTTTTTCTAATTTTATGAAGGCTAACGGGGTTATTGACGTTAGGTCTGCTGCTCGGCTAAACTACAACTGGCGCGTAATTGTCACTCTTTTTGCGTTTTGTTTCTCTTTTAGCTCGGACACTCGAGCCCACGTCCATTTGTTAGTAGGTCAACGAACGTTCGTGTAACCGTGCTTATTTTTAAAATTATGCTGAAATTTACTCCAATGAAAACAATTGTATATTTAATTGAACGTCCCAGCTATGTTATTTGCTTATTAGTTTTGTGTTTACTGTGTAATATCGCACTCGACTATTCAAGCACGTCCATTTTTATTATATTCACATACATTTAAAATCCTTTTCCAATCGTCCTTAGTTTTCGTTCTGTTCACGCGTTTCATTGATCCTCATTGTGATTTGTTTTTGTTTTTGCTTTTTTCTTTTGTAAAATAGTCATTTGTTCGATATTGTACATAATTCACATTCCCTTCAGTCGTATCTCGAGATGCGTTGATCAAAAATCATAAGTTCTAAGTGGTGTACAAAATATAATCGTTATTAGTTTAATTTGTAATTGTATTTAATAAAGTGTTGAAATTTGAAATGACTTGTCTATTAGATCTATGTTTAAATGTTAAAAAAAATCAAATGTGTCAGAAAACAATGCCCATTAAACGGAGATAGACGAAAATATTCTTAACTTTCTATATGATGCGTCTGGATGCGTGGGGACGTGATCGTATATTATGTACTAATTTTAGCAACAAAACAGTTATTTTTAATGATAAAAAATAATTTATATTCAAGGTCAATTTGAAAGACTAGTGCCTTTCTTTTGAACAATGTTTCCGTGGGTGTATTTTTCATGACCTCAATATTTTCTAAATGTTTTCTGACACTTGCAACATATTGGTACTGTCGGACAATCGGCATCGGGCGAGCAAGTAAGATTGGCATGTGTTTTGGTGGATGTTCATCACTAACTTGGTGGTTGTTGCCGGCACAGTGTGGCGGACGCCCGGCACGCGCTCCTCCGGCTCGCGCAGTGTAAGTACGGACCTCTCGCATGGCCTCGCATGACGCATGACCCCACTCGCCCCATTCGACACGGAGACGAGCTTGACTTGTGTACGCTTACAGTAGTACTGTCCGCATTGTTTTCTGTCGCGAACGGCGCGGCCGCCCCCAACGTCGCGTTGGGGGCTGGGCCGCGGTTCGAATGTCCGTTGTGACCGCGCTCTGTGTGGCAGCCTCACGGAAACTGCGCGGCTGCTACAGAACGTTCGCAGCGTGTTCGGGCGGCGCTCCGCCACGCGCGCCACCACCGAGCTCGAGCTGTCCCGTGAGTACCGCTGCACCGCCGCACACCTCACACCGTACCTCACACGGCCCACTCGACTCGAGCACACGACTAGCTCGGATCGGCTTCGTTAGTACACAGTTTTGATCGTGTTTAAGTTCACGGTGACCGAGAGTTCGACACGTTTATTTATTATCCTTTACACTATTCTCACATGGTTCGCTGCACGGCAGGATCGTTAACGTAAGTCACTGGAAAACAATATACGTATTATTTAAATCATCGTCAACCCATTAATGTCCCACTGCTGGACACGGATCTCTCAGAATGAGTAGGTTCAGGCCACAGTCCACCACGCTGGCCAAGTACGGATTGGTAGACTTCGCACACTATCAATAACTTTAAAGAGAACTCTCAGGTATGCAGGTTTCCTCACGATGTTTTCGTCACCGTCAAATCAAGTGATAATTTCTAATACGCACATAACTCGAAAAATCGGAGATGCGTGCCGGATTTGAGCCCCGGACCCCAATAAGAGATCGGAATCGTAATCACTAGACTATCACTGCTACCTATTATTTAAATGAACTAAGGAATATCGGAAAATTACCACTTAAATGAACATTGTCATTGCCACTGTTAAATGAGACACTAAATGCTCATTAAAATTTGAATGACAACAAATTATTTTTAAATTACAAATAATTACAACTTGACTCGTAGAACGCTGCAACCGTAGTTTAAGCAATGTTACATGATAGCTTTGTTTTCAATTTGACTTCATTTATTTAGATAGAATGTGGGAGAATCGCCTCGTCTTTGAGCAAATTTATCGCGATCCATTTGCTATTTCATAACATATACTTGCAAAAATATATTATAATTAAAGATGGTAGAACTTTCGTGGTTAAACTGCACAGATCGTCCTGAAACCTTTGCTCTCATACAGCAGCCGAGTAAATATGTATATGGTAAGAAGAAATTTATACGAGGCTTCCCGACTCAGTCCTCAAGAGTAATAATGAATTGCATTGAAATGTTTTTGACGTTAAGTGGTCACTGGAACCCGTGAATCCCTACATCTAATCTCAAACAAGAAATTACCTGAAATCATTGTACGTAGATATGTCAGTACGCCTGAAAATAAAGATGGCCGCCTCCCCCGTAAGTGTACGACAACTACGCCTCTCCAACGGTAACAATTGTTTCACAGCGGATTATGAGAGCGGCTGTGGTACCTGCCCAGATCAAACAATCATCTACCACCTACCACTTTTAGCATTTGGAGCCAATTACAGTTTGTTGATGGCTGGCGAATCACATGTATCCCTCAAGAATGAAATGAAAGTCATTAATAAAATGGTCTGTCAATTAAATATTTAAACGTTTTGAGTTATTAACAGGCCTTGTATGTATGTATGTATGTATGTACCTTCTGCTGGAATATGATACCTTGACACTTCGAAAACTTTGAAAATGTTTGTGTACTTCAGAGCCCGATACAGTTGGTATTGTGCCAATATTTATATTATGGGATTCAAATGTGTATTTGCGTGCTTGGATCGCCATCAAAGGTCATCGAACCCGTCGCACGTGTTACAGGTTCAATTATCTTTGTTAACATTTCGCTGTCATGGTTTTCCCTATTGTACCTAAAGAAGCATATGTTTGAGAAATACATGTATTATTTTACAATTAATGTGCAGATGGATTCGCGTTCTCGCAAGAGGAGGGCGCGAGCGTGTCGCAGGCGGACGTCATCCGCGCGTACGACACGAGCCGGCCGCGCGGACACCCTTAACCCGACGCCCACAAACTTGTACCAAGTTTATAAACATCCGACGTATCTTCTCTACTTGGCTGGAGTCTTCAGTGTTTATATTGTAATAACGTAACTACGGTAGAAGCTGCCCATAAGCTAGCCGACGACCGCTTTTAATCGCTCTCCGAATTGTGCCGAATGATCATCGATGAAAGTCGGCGTCCGATTTTACGCTGACCCAACGCACATGCCCTATATCTGTCGACATTGTAAAACAGTATTTCAGTAAAGAACATGTCATAATAGCGAAAAGATTACAGTCTATTTTAATTTATTTAATTAAAAACGTGAAAAAATATTTTATCTACATCCTCTTTACCTTCCGAATCGAGTTTGCAAGAATCGAATCGAGCCTGAGAGAGTTGTGGTCATACTTCGATTGTTGTATGACCTATTTTAATAGGGCGTTTGAGATACTTAATTTCACCCCCCCCCCCCCTTCCCGGCCAAGGTAGAACAATAACTTGAAGAAGGCACCAAGAAACCTTTGAGTTCATGAGGCACGGGACCGGTTGCAATGGCGCTGATTAGGGGAGTCCTATGACTAACAATAGACATCAAAGGCTGATGGGTGGATGGTATTTACTAAAACTGTTTTTTGTCGATCATTGTTGGACCGATTAAGAGCGGCCTTCTGCGCGCGTGTGCGCTAGGCATAAGTTATATTTATTGCACGTCACATCTAGCACTCGAATAAGACTTCAACTGGAAATTCTGTAACAATTGGTTTATGTATATTTAACTTAAGCATAAGGGTAAAATGTTACTTCTCCTTTGGCATCAAATTCAAAATTTTATCAATTCACGTCAGGTGTTGAAGAGACTAAATGATTTGTGGTTGGCTTGTTTTAAAAAAGTGCTAATGTCTGCCAAACTCGCGTTACATTCGAATTTACTATTAAAGTGAGTATTGGTGTGTCCGGTGTCGGATTAAACTAGCGTGGAGACCGTAGCAAATTCTGTCAAGGAGCCCCCGATTTTCTGTGGGTTCTTAAGTTTAAAGTGGAAAAAAAATCAATACTCAAATGTTTATTTGCCATCCATAGCGCAATTTTGTAGCACAGTAGATCACTATAGACCGTGTTGAGCGCTCACAAGTACAAAAAGCTACAGGTGTAATTCCTTGGCAATTTAGAACTTGCCCCGCTCAGACGGGTCTGGATACGCGAGACCCGTATCATGCCCCGCTCAGGCGGGTCTGGATACGCGGGCCCTCTTTGCGTGGGCCCGTAGCAATCGCTACTCTTGTTACGTGGTTAATCCGGTACTGGGACTACTGTATATTATAAATGTGTATCATAATGGATGTCTAACTTGCTGGTAACATGGCTACATCAACTAATATAGTTGATCTTATTTTAAATATAATATTATATATATTCTGATAGTGCAGATTTATGTATACGGTGATGCATAGGATACATTTCTGGTAAAATAGGAATTTTCATGGATGAAATTATGTTAGAAAATTGCAATGAATTTATTTTAATAATGAAGGAACAGTTAATCATAATCATGGTAATATAAAGACAGGTCTCAAACGCTACCCGCGCCTCTTTACTTAGCATAAGACTTGCTTTGTCCATGTAAAATAGTATTTGACTGTAAAACGGAACACATTTACAAAACTATCCCAACAGACATTATTGTTTCCGAGACAATGGTTTTTGTGATGAAACTTGAGCTGAGCTAAAAACGTCATCGTGTGTCCAAAATAAACAAAATTTGCACTTTAGTTGAGAGCAATAACTACTCCGCGATAATTAGTTTGTGGTTATCCTTAATGTGATTTTGAAATGACAGTGTCAAAAGATTAACTCGATTTTTATATTCGACTAAACTGATTTAAAAAACCGCAAGTCGTGAGTTCTTCTTACGTAATTAAAAATGTATAATTTCCGCGATAATATCAGCTTAAAATCATATGATTTAAGGCGGGTCTTGTTTTTTATTTGTACGTCGATCTTCTTGTATTTCCTGCAAGATACTCTCACTAGCGATGCTATCCGATGCGATGGCACGCATAAGGGCAGTGGATACGAATCTAGCCGGTCTAAATCTTAATTACTGCATACAAAATTATATAAATTTTGTAAAGTCTGTTATTGATTTTGATGATCTAATAGAATAAAAATTAATCAACCAAATGTAGTTGAACCCAAATTAATTATCAAAATCTTATTGAACCCAAATTAATCATCAAAATCTAATTGAACCCAAATTAATCATTAAAATCTAATTGAACCCAAATTAGTCATCAAAATGTAATTTAACCGAAATTAATCATCAAAATCTAATTGAACCCAAATTAATCTTCATAATTTGATTGAATCCTAACTAATCATGAACATTAATTGAACCTAAATTAATCGCCAAGATCTAATTGAACCCAAATTAAACAAAAATGTTGTTCTGCATCAAATGTGTAAATATTGTAAATGTAATCTTCATTTTTAATTTAACCCTTCCGATTTTATCATACAAATTCAGAAGTGTTTTAAAAATTATAAACCTTAAATTAAACAGTAGATTAATTACATAATTTAAAAAATATTTATTTATGATTGTAATTGGTGACTATAAAACGATAAAAACTGTTTTTATGAATCAACATTAATTGTATTTAGCTTGTATCTTCTCAATAAAACAAGACAGAAACCGAGCGCAATATCGATAAATAGTAAA
>DWKL01005210.1:0-10065 GCA_018249415.1 Phareas burnsi
CATAACTTCGAAAAATTTGATGTGCGTGCGGGGTTCGAACCCCGGTCAATCAGCTTGAGATGCCGGAATCTTAACCACTAGGCTATCACTGATCAATACTTAATACTTTTTAATTGACCTACATTCTTTTTGTTCGATTACGGACAAATAGATTAGATTTGTATGCCAAATGGATGACTTTGTAAAACGCTCAGATTGATCGATGAACAAAGAATGCTAATGCCCGCGAACAAGAACAATGATAAAAGTAATCAATAAACCTTACATGTAAGACAGATCTCGTTGAAGTGGACACTATTGGGGACAATCATGAGCGTGCCGATGCCTTCTGGCGCTGCCTGTTCTCTCGTGAGATAGCAGGTGGACTCCTCGTATTCAGGCTCTGGGCTGAAGGCAGCGATCCGAGCCCCAGGTTGGAAGTCAATAGAGTTACAGGTCCTGACAAGACTGTTACCGGATCGGTCTCGTAAGCAAAGGTCTTGACATTTTTCTAAGACGCGAAAAGGTGGAGCCGTTTCTCGGACCTGCAAATGAGACAGTGGTGTTAAAAGATATGTTCTTAACTACTAATCATAATCTCCTCTTAATGGAAGCTGCTATGATAGTTTATGTCTTCGAAATTCATCGATCTCCCGTTAAATTTCCAGTAGTCATCTAGTCAGAAGCCTCACGTAAATTTCTCCAAAGTTCACTAAAAGACCTCATTACACAAACACAGCGCTTTGCGAAAAATATATTTACGATATCCATACATCACACATATTTCTCGGAAGAAGAGACCAATTCCGAATTCGGAAGATTCAGCATTCAGAAATTCAGCATAGACTACGCAATCATTTGTTTTATCGTTTCGAAATAAAAATGCTTGATTAAACTTACCACATCGTCATCAAAACCATGCAACTGTTGATTTGGTAATCTCTCGTACATGACTCGGCCCATTCCCTGGTTACATGTTGTTTGGGCTGAAACATATTTAAGTATTTTACTATACGGACTATCTACGGCACGTCGGTCACCATGTCTATTTGTTGGCAAAGGGCTCGGTTAACGGCGACGCAATTAGCCAAATGTTTAAATGACTAATTTAGGTATCTGCCCTCGATCTGGGTGTTGATTCGTCCGTGACAGCACAATACTGGAAAGTTTATTCGGAGGTTATATATTACGATATTGCTGCATTCATCTCAAAATCGCTTACATAATAAATAATCTTTTTAAAGTTTAATACTATTATTATAAATAGTCTTTGTAACTTGAATAGATAGATTATATTTATTATATCTATTCCCAGGATTACTGGAAAAAATTCAAACTGAAATACGCAGTCCCTTTGTACATTGATTTAGTAACTTGCACTATTTTTATGACCCTGTGTACATGTAAAGTTAAATAATTAAAATAAATGTACACAAAGACAGTCATACTTCTTAAAGATTTTATAGGCGTTGTGACCACTTAAGATCAGATTTATTAATATATGCATTTCATCGTTTTGTATTTCCGTTACATCAAAGCTAGTGTGCCGTGTACCATTGGCCATGGTGAGCATGGTGAGTGCAGTGAAGGCGTGCATGACGCGAGCTCCCCGCGGCTTCATCTTCCCTGCTGGTTTCTGATGTCCTGGTCACCGACCTCTCATATGGCTTCCTAGAAACATACATAAGTTTTTTTTTAGGTTCGAAGAGTAGCAAACGAGCGTGCAGGCCACTTGATGTTAAGTAGTCACTGCAGCCCATGGACACCCACATCTAACCTCAAACAAAACTGAAGTTTTATCTGAGGTTGTACGCAGATGCGCCACTACGATGAGGACTAAGATGGTCGCCTCGCCGTAATTGTGCCCGGCAACCGCACCTCTCCAACCGAAACACAAAAACTGCTTCACGGTGGATTGTGAGAGTGGCAGTGGTACTTCCACGGACGAACTATATAATTCTACCACCTACCTAAATAAGTACAATTATGCCGGATATACTCACAGCGAGGGGACCATCTAAGTCCTCAGGAGTAGTGTCGCATCAACGCACAACCTCACATAGGGCTTCAGTGCTGTTTGAGGTTCTATATTGGTACCCATGAGCTACAATGACCATTTAACATCGGGTGACTTGCACGCTCGATCACTGCTCTTCAAACGCTCATAATAAAGTATCTCCACCGATCGAATATCATCAAAATCTACCCAGTAGTTTTTGTGTGATCAAAGCACAAATTAATTGAACCACATAAAAAATCTAAATTCCGATTTCTGCCTTCTAGATTGAAGCAATGATAGCCTAATAGTAGGATTCCGCATCACGCTAGGGTGGGTTCGAAATCTGCACGCATATTATGTGCGTATTACAAATGAATTACTACTTTGCTATAACGATGAAGGAAAACATTGCAAGGCACTGCACTTCTAATTCTCTGTGAAGTTCCCGATGGTATGTGAAGTCTACTATTCCGCACTGGCCAGCATGGTGGATTATTGCCTAGACCTCATTCTAAAAAGAAACCCATGCCCAGCACCGGAACATCTGGTTGATGATGATCGTCATTGTATTCTATAAATCTTATTACATTTAACTTATTTAATCAATTAATTAATATTTTAAATATTTTCTATGTACAGAATCCACTCTATTGTATTTTATTTCATAGACATACACTAAAAGCTATAAATATATAGTAGAATAAAGTTTTTGCGAAACATAATTAATTTCTTTATGCAGTTATGATAATTGAGAGAAAATACCAGCTTTCTCCTATGATATTGTAGATCATGCATAAAATCGATGATCATTAAAATAAATATGTATATAGGAAACCGCTCATTGCAGTAAACAGATTGATGAGCGCGCTGCTTTAATATCTCTATAAATACTCTCTAAACATTCTAATAGAGAAAACATATTCTGCAATCAATATTATTACTACTTACATAGTGAAGTGTAGAGCGTGAGATAACGTGATTTGTTAACAAAAGATAAGTTAAATAAAGAGACGAAGTTAATATGAAATGAAAAATATTTTCCATTGCCATTACAAAATACAGGTGAAATGGAAGCAATCAAGAGATAAAACATTCTGGATGAATAACCTCTTATCAAACAAACAACATTAGGTGATTTAGAATTTAAATAACAACGTTTTAATTTTAACAGGTTGTAGAGCTATAGTTCGTCCAAAGAAGTACCACCGCCGCCCTCATAATCCGCCGTGAAGCAGTTGTGTTTCGGTTGGAGAGGTGCGGTTGCCAGGCACACATATAGCGAGGCGACCATCATAGTCCTCAGGAGTAGCGACGCATCTATATACGACTTCAGATAGAACTTCAGTTCTGTTTGAGTTATATGTGGATGTCCATGGGCTACAGTGACTACTTAACATCAGGTAGCATGCACGCTCGTTTGCTACTCTTCAAACATAAAAAAAAATATCACAGGCATCTTTGTTGTTTAAAAGGTATTTAGAAGAACGTCAATAGTCAACTATCAATGTATACATAGAGGTATACAGACATTTTATTCTCTATTATTGTTATTTTCACCGAAAACAGGAGAAACAATACAATACAGATACATGGGATTTAGAATTTAAATATCGTAGTCGTAAGTCTTGTCGTATAAAAGGTATTTAGAAGAATTTTATTAGCCAACGATCGATCTATACCTATCTCGGTATATAGAAGGTTTTTAAATTTTTTTTTCAATTAAGACACCTAAACAGTACAATACAATATGGATATACTTTATTGCACACTACGAGAACTATATAAAATACAAACTGCATAGTACAATTGTCGGTCTTATCGCTACAGAAACGATTTCTCCCAGACAATCTCTGGTTGAAGCATAGAACATAAAATACCTATTTGATGCTCTGAGAGTTAAAGGGCTAATTATTAATGTACCGCTAACACCAAAGAGACATGTTTAAGAATATTGAATAACATAATATTTTTTATGCACATATACATACATGAAAATAAAGATAAATAAATAAAAGAAGACAGATACCAGATAGCATAATAATAAGGCTTAGAAATTTTAATTAATGTTTGGAAGCTTCAAACACTTCTAACATCTTTTATAAAACTTTTGTGCTACTGTATTTCTACGGTTAAATAATTATGTGTTTTAAATAAAGAACACTGCAGCCGATATACTGTTAATGAGCTGCAGTGACTTAACATAAGAAGGTCTGCACGTTCATTTGCTACTCTTCAAGTACAAAAAGAACAGAAAAGATTAATGGTACAAACTACACTCATAGCCCCACACTAAGATCTACCCTGGGTCGCGGGTGCCATGGCCACATACAACCGAGTACACAAACACCCAGACCCAGAACCCAGAATATAGAACAGTTTTTGTTCGGTAGTAGTACCATACATGGAGTGTCCATACCTGTTTGTTTGACATAAAGAAAAATAAAGTAATATATAATCTGGTGTCCACAAAGTACACCTATTATAGCAATATTAGGCGTGTTCACAGCGCAGAATCACCGGTTCGTTGCACCAAATGAATGTGATGAGACAATCGAGAGCAAGGTTGAATAAATAACATATACCTATTTGTGTACCCACAATAAATCTACGCAATACCAGTTAAAATGCTTATATCTTTATGGCCTTCGGTGCTGGAAAATTATGGAAATCATATACCTAATAGCACCCCGCAATTGGTCACCCATCGTAAATAGCGTTTCAACTTTCCATAACGTTTACAGCACACCTGGCGCTAATGGTTAACTGAGTTAATACTGGTTCATTATCTGTTTATCTTATATATTATTTTACAAATCATCAACGACCCATTGATGTCCCACTGCTGGGCACAGGTCTCCTCTCAGAATGAAAAGGGTTAGGTTAGATTAGTCCTTAATCACTTGGTGAGCGGTGTAGCAGGAACCATGGGTGCGTTACCATAAGGTAGATCCCCGGTTCCTGACCGAAACACCCGCAGAGGAACACCGTTGAGTTTTAGGTTAGGTTAGTCCACCACGCTGGCCAAGTGCGGATTGGTAGACTTCATACACCTTCGAGAATTTCATATTATACAAATGCATTAATTATTTTGCTTCACGGTATGCGTTACTTGATCATAAAGATCAATTGAAAAAATATTTTAGAAACTAAATGAAATTATTTAATACACATTTATATTACTTACTCAAGGTCTCAAAACTTGTCGGTGTAACAGTATTTATGTTTACATCTTATCTGTATGCGGCGCATTTATTCACGATAGCCATTTAGGGGATTGTAGGAAATCTATAAGTATTTATAGGTACTCGTATATTTTAAGAGAATCACGTCCTTATAGATCTTTATTCCTCAAACGGCTTCACTCACGTGTTTTTTCAGGATAGCTAGAATTATTTTCAGGCGTATTCCAGGTCGCCGAACTCCATCGTCAACCTCGGTGCGACTCAAAAACATGTCGAGTTAGAACCACGAATAGGCCCTACATTCGTTGGGTTACTCCGAAAAAATCCGGGTTGATTCAATAAAATATTATAAAGGAAAACATTTTAGGTGGTAGGACCATAGTTCAACTGGAGAGATATCACCGCTGCCTTCATAATCCTCCATAACACAGTTCTTGTCTTTCGTTTGGAGAAATGTGGTTGTTGAGTACCATTTTAGTCCTCAGGAGTAGTAACGCATTTCCGTACACCTCAGACAGCACTTCAGTTCTATGTGAGGTCAGATGTGGGTGATTACGGGCCGCAGTGACCACTTATCAGGTTAGTTTGCACATAAAAATAAAAAAATATTCAATATTGATAACTTCAAAGATAATCGCAAAAAATATCTGTAAAATAATATAATACATTTGTTTGAACAAAGCACATGACTGAAAATAGCATTGTTGGCTTCAAAATAACTATAATAACGTACTGTTAGCTATTGATAACTGTCATTATTGAAACGGACGCAACTTTGTCATCCATACCGTTATTAGGCACAGACGCGTGAAAATCGCGAATCGTGTGATATCAATTAGGGGTGTTGTGGAGGTGACTCGTAACTGTAGAATAATATAAAAAATATATTATATACGTATTTTGAGAGGTGGTAGAGCTATAGTTCATCTGGGGAAGCACCACCGCCGCCCTCATAATCCGCCGTGAAGCAGTTTTGTATTTCGGTTGGAGAGGTGCGGTTGCCGGGTACAATTACAGCGAGGCGACCATCTTAGTCCTCAAGAGTAGTGACGCATTTATGTACAATCTCAGACAGAACTTCAGTTTTGTTTGAGTTTTAATATAGGTGTCCATGGGCTGCAGTGGCCTCTTAATATCAGGTGACCCGCACGCTTGTTTGTTACTCTTCGAACATAAAAAAATAGATATAAAAAATTACTCAAGATAATATATGTTGAATCGAAACTATTATATGATAACTTCGGATATTATCTTATCGAAACTCTCTTGCACGGTCCCACTATTTTAATTTTTTATCCAGAAACCCTAAATACTTTCAGAGCAAAAAGACGCATAATATGTTACGTCCGGTAAATGACCTTCTTTACAAGACAGTTCTGATCAAATAGGTTAAGTGGTTTCAAGATTTAAATTCAGATACATTTATATAGACAGACTAACGGACAGCGAGTACATTGTAATATATTAAAAACAGGCATAGTATCATGGTCGGGGTCAACATATATTGGCATTGAGCAAAAATGGAAATTATATTAATATTATATTTGATTTTAAGCTAATATTATCGCGGAAATTATGTATTTTTATATTATGTAAGGAGTACTAAATATAGGCAATTCAAAACCGCAAATCGTGAGTACTCGTTACATAATATAAAAATTAATATTAATTACATACCCAGACTTCTATTTTATTTATATATATAGTTAGTATTAGGTGCGTAGGTACTAACTATGTTTCTAAAATCCGAATGTATCAGATGTCCAAGAATTTCATATCTATGACATCCAGATCTAAATATTCACATTCACACAACCCTAATAATTAATTATATGAAGCACTAATAATGTATTGGATAGAGCAACTATCCTTTCTCATTCCGGTTCCATCAGGTTTCATACGCGTCGACCGTCGAGGTTATGGAAAGTTTATGCCAAAGTAGAGCTAATTTAAGACATGGTGAAAGTTTAAAACGAATTCAGTATCCGGTAAAGTTTAATATTAAATAGTATTTAAAAATTGATACAATATAATAAAGTTTAAAACAAAAATAATCGACACCGTTCACTATAAAATATTATTCTATACATTGTGTTCACGATAATAAAGGTTAATTTCTAAATGATAAAAATAGTTTACTTGTTTGTTATATCATGTTTTCATGTGTACTTAAATATAGCCAAGGGTTTTATTGCATTAAAATAGCCTAGTTTAACCAACGTCACTCGGACAGGTAAATCGTAAAAAATCGGGTCAACGAAATTTTGAACGATAAATGCGGATTAACCGATCTTAGAACATAGCCACACAATATTCTGGAAATTGAATAAACAAACCATACCGACATGGTCCAAAAATAAGATTCCCTGTGTCGTTTAAGATCCCATTCTAGCTCTCAGTTTGATGGCTTGTTCACGATTTGAACCTGGGACCCTTTCAGGCAGACCGTCTTGATATATGCCGTGCAACAAGAGTCAAGATTTATATTTATGTTAATCGAAATTTATTATCTAAAAATGAAAAGAATGTGTGACCATAACATTCGTACTTTATGAATGGTTTTTATGAATGAAAAATTTCTTTACAGAAATGTACTTAAAATATGGAAAATTAATTTACTTAAATAGAAAATAATATTACTAATATAGTAATAAGAACCTAGGTACTCTGATAAATAATAATGATAATCAAAACCCATCGCATCTACATCACAAAGCGTGAGCACTATGAAAATTTTGGCGTTTCCAAAAATCGTGCCGCGTAGAGCGGAAGCTTACATCCGGGTCTTTGTGGCCCGAGCGATGTCCTCGTCAGAGCAATTCTGGTAATGACGTAGCGTCCAAATTTCAAACAGTTATCTTTGGTACGAAATCAGTACATCCTGAACAAGGACGCGCAATTGCTGGCAAATTGAAATCTAGAATATAAATTTTGGATGTAATTGACTTTAGATGTACGAAGTGAAGGAAGGTCATTAATGATGCGCTTGTTATAAAACTAAATATCATAGACACTGTTGCCTACAATCATTGGCAGCAGCAGACGTCGATATTTTTACTCTGTCTTTTTAAAATGTCAGAATGTTAATTATTTTAAAGAAGGAGAATAAAAAATGCAGATGCAGGTAATAGAGGTATTAATTAATTACGATTTGACCCTGGGACCCTTTCTACGGCACAACATCTTGGTAACTGTTGTGTAACGTGGGTCAGATGTATATTTATGTTAATCGAGCTTTATTACCTTAATCCCACAAAATCTGTGACCAAAAAATTTGACCAAAGGTTTTCATTGTATTCTCCAAGATATGGTCTACCAAAACAGCGACATAAAGTCAATCATAACCCTTCTCATTCTTAAATTAGACCAATCAAATATTGAACTGCTGGAAACTTGCACTAGATTTGTGTTTACACGATTTATCATGATTACTGGAGGTAAACAGTTTATGTTAGAAATTAATATTATAATTTATTGATTGTTCATTAATTTAATTAAATGGTTAAATCCACGCGCCTTTGAACGAGTTGAAAATGTATTGAAAAAATGCTGTTTGTCAAAGGTTACGTTTCAATTTCCTTTCAAAGATATAATTGATAGCCGGACTCGTGAAAAAGTCAAATAGACAGACAAGTGTAATTGGTATTGTTTCACTCTTCTTAAGTGTCCATAGAAGTAATCAAATAATTTCTTGTGTCTATGTACAACTAGACTTCGCCGCGTAAAAAAACAAAAACCAGTTTAACTCACCTCCCGAGCTAATGCCGGTCTTTATTTCAGAGAGATCAAACTATAAATGTACATATACTTCTTATCGATCTTGTTCAACCCCTGGTAATATTTAAGTCTGACTTTCAAAGTATATTACACTTATGTAAAACTATTAAAAACTTAATGCGCGATTTATGAATAAACGTACAAACAGACATAAACGAAAATACTAAAAAAAAAATTGTTCAGAAACCACTAAATAGGCGATAGTGATTAGTTTTTTAAAAATTTTTACTACGTACAAACATACGCCCCGTTACAATTTTATAGTAGTAATGGCAGACCCGGTAACGCGTTGCTGGGGCTTTCTTGTATTTCATTCAATTATTAGATATTATAATTGGTATTGGTTTTACGAAATTATTACGTTTCTTATGTGCATTGTACCTTTCATAGATAAGGTAAATGTACGTCACACAATACGTTGCAGTACTCGAAATTGGGTACTTTTGGTCTACGTTCTTGCTGCACTGTTCGAAATATCAAAATTATCGATTTCGCACTTAATAAAAAAAAATCTGAGCAAAAGCTATCCTATCTCTCAAGTTGAAACAAAACATACAATAAAGAAAAAAGTTAAAATCGGATAGGTAGTTTCGGAGTTCATCCCGGACAAACAGGGCCACGTGAATAGATACAAGATATCATTAGACCAATCAGAATAATATCATGAAATAGAGCCAACTACAATGAAGTTGCACGACTAGATATTTCGTTAATTGTTATGGCAATACGTCACTTTGTTATGGCTTGTTCGGTTAATGGTTTACAATTTTTCTACGTTACAACACACCTATGGCATACTATCCACGTACCCTTCCCACGGGCCCATCCTAGCCCAGCCCACTGGTACAATAGCTACAGTTTTCACACTATCTCGTTCCGCGTGATTCACTTCCAAAGAGTACCGTTAAGTCACATGGGATGAACGAGCTATTTCCGCTATCAATTTGAGGAAATGCATTGATCGGACGGTGCCTTACTTTCACTGTGTCTACTTTTGTGTTTTAGATAAATTAGGACTGTATGTACATACACTACGAACAATGATATTAAAATGGAACGAATTATATTATTTTAGTCATATCACTAGCTAAGGTAATGTTTGCGACATCGTCAGCGTATGTCTATTGA
>DWKL01005211.1:0-10065 GCA_018249415.1 Phareas burnsi
GTTAGAAATATTGAAATATGTTTGTCATTCTTATATAAGTTAGGATGGGGCACGAAATAAAATTAACTAATACACTATATAACAATATATTTTATAAATATAATAATTATCAAATCATACAGATTCTTAGACTAGAAACATTATACCTAAAGTTCGCGCACAAATCTCTAGACTAATTTAACCATTTCTAATGTCAATTAAGTGTCAATTTCTACAGAAATACAAATCTTTAATATTGACATAAGCAACTGTCAATTCGGCCTACGATTTGTGGCAGGACTATACTAAATATTAAGCTAACCGTCTTATCGGGTCGGGCTCGCTTCACCCCACGACCAACCATGTGACATTCCGAACAATTGCCGAAATTAAGAGATTACCATGTATTAAAGATTGCTCAACTGCCGTGATTACGGTTAACAATAGTACATGTACTGCACGAGTGTCTGAGCACTACACGTTAGTTGCAGCTGACTGATAAATCATCATCATTGCCGTCAACTCATATCAATGGGTTGATGACACTGATGATGATTTATCAGTCAGTCAGTGGGATATCAATCCCACTGCAGGGCACGGGTCTTCTCTCAGAATGAGAAGGGTTAGGCCATAGTCTACCACGCTGGCCAAATCCGGATTGGTAGACTTTATACACCTTCGAAAACTTTAGAAAGAACTCTTCGACGTGTAGGTGTCCTCACGATGTTTTCCTTCACCGTTAAAACAAGTGATAATAAATTTCTAATACGTACATAACTTCGAAAAATCGGAAATGCGTGCGGGATTCGCACCCCGGACACCCAGTGCGAGAGGCCGGAATCTCACCCACTGGGCTATTACTGTTTAACTGATAAATAGTTAAGGTGCTTTACAGTTCTCTCAATAAACATTATTTAAATTATCTCGAGGAAAATGCTTGTTTGTCATTCCATATTTATCATATTTACACGCTCGAACAAAAAACCGTACAGCTGAAAATTTTCATAATAACCATACTTGATAAGATATGCATTAAATACCGATTAATTGTAGTATTATCGCGGTGATAATGACGTGAAAGTAAAATAGGATTTGATTTTTTGCTATAAGATTTACTAATCGCCTTATCGATCTTAAAATACAAATGATATGTTATTTTAAGTCGTAATATACGTTATTCTCTACCGCATCGGACTATTCTACGTCGAGATTAAGAAACCGATCGGGAACCTAATGGCATGTACTCGGCGACTTCTGCGTCTGATCCCATGTTAGTATTTCTTGCATCCCTTCCGAGGCGGTCGAGACGCGGCCGCGGGAGATGCGGATTCGTGTATTCAAAACATGCAGCTCGCTGTGTACGTAACGTATGAATCGTAGGCTTAAATATTAAAAATGTCCTCGTGATAAAAATCTTCAACAAAGATTTTCACTATTAAATGCCCGGACCCATCTGTATAAGTTCCGATAGCCACTGCATACGAGCCCCGGTGCTCTATCGCGAACGCTAGCGAGATTTAATATCAATTCTAATATTATAATTTACATGACATTTATTTCCCTTCTAACGATAACAATATCACGCAGCAGAATGCACAAACACATCGCACCGTCCCTGTGCCCAATACCTAGAGGAGTTTGTTTTTCTTTGAGATTGACGTTTCACTTATTTATATGAGGCATCCATGAGAGTACGTTCGTTATTATCACAACAATATCTTACAAGTATAACGTCGGCCTAGCGCCCCGTAGAGCATGTTCACTTGGAACGTGTCTACGTACGTACAAAGGGAAATAATATACACACGATCCTGACCAGCAATTTCTACGTACTTTCGGATGAACGAGCATAGTAACAAATATTCACTTCACGTGCCCGAGTCTTATAGGAATTATAAAATCGATTTCAAACGAAAACAGTAGTTGATTACCATAATAATTTACTTAATTTTTAGTCGATCATTACGACCGTAAACAATGAACGGGCCAATATTTATACCTCCAGATAAGACGCGTCACGTCTGTTTGCAGTACAAAATGGCGCATCACTCCATTTCTCCGCACACAACACTGTTTACCGTGGACGACCTTCCGTTATCTCTGGCTAACATCGTCCACACCGCAATCGGAAGTCCTTCAAGCGGAGGCACCATTCTCACTAACGTTCCGTTACACGACTGTTCCTGATGCCCCGACGTCGCTTCCCACTGGTACGTCACTATACGCCGGCCGGCCGCCGCGCTACGATATGACCTTCGCGTAGGGGTGCTCGATGTGGCCGTACTGGATGGCGAGCAGCGTGTCCTTGATGCGCTGGAACACGGGCTGCGCCTGCTGCATGGTGGGGATGTGTATCGTGTGCTCGAGGAAGCCCACCCGGCTGATGGGGCTGATCACCACGGCCGTGCCCGCGCCGAACATCTCCAGCAACTAGAACAGAAGTGCTCAATGAACTGCTGTCACGAGGCTCACACGTCCTGTCGTTCTTAAGCTAATAGGCCGTTATCCAACATCTAGCCGATTTCGGCATTTTCAAGTTTTCATACAACGTTTTCAAAAGAGCAATGATAAGATTAACATTCTGGCCTCGCACGCTGGGTTCAATTTCGCTCGCATATTAACATTTTCGAAGATAACTTCAAAAAATTTGATCGCACATAAATGTGTATTAGAAATTAATTATCACTTGCTTTGACGGTGAAGGAAAACATCGTGAGGAAACTTACAAGTATGAGAGTTCTTTGTAAAGTTCTCGAAGATGTGTGAAGTCAAGAATCTACTCTTGGCCAACGTGGTGGACTATGGCCTAACTCCTCTCATTCGGAGAGGAGATCCGTGCTCATCAGGGCACCATTAATGGGTTGATGATCAAGTTTTCGTAAAATATTTTACTATTCATATGAATTAAAAGTTTCACGATTTGAAAGCGCTCTATTAGATCTATTTTTGATATCTCAAACGCTTGCAAATGACTTATGACATATAAGTAGTACTAATTTTTAAATACTACCCTTTTTTGGCCCGAACTCGAAAAGTGGTATTGGTATTAACGGGCTTACAGCTCAAGGACGGCAGCATAGAACTTCGATCGTGCTACGAGCCTGCGTGGTTCGACACCGGGGACACCGCGCTGAACCTGTTTCTGCCTTTTAAAGCAGTTTTAAACTGTGCCATGATCTGGTTTGAAGGGTGTGGTAAAGAGACCCTCTAGGTTTTCCGACTTAGTCTTCGGGGGTAGCAAGGCACCTGTGGTCGACCTCAAGGACTTCTATGTTTTTTTGATTGATTACAGATGTGAACACAAAAGTGAACACTTAACACCAGGTGAATATTACACGCTCGGCAGCTCCTTCTATACAAAAAAAGAAAGCACGCTAATACTATTGTATTTAATTTTCTTAATGAAAAATATAAATGAAAACAATAAATATTATTGTTCTAATTTATATCTTTCTGTATTCGAATTGTATGTAAGCAAAACTAATCGACCTTTAAAACATTATTGAATTTGTAACGAATATCCCTCCTGGAGTACCTTTTTAAAAGGACAATAAAATTTTTGAAAAGCTATTATATGTAGTTGCTTTATTAACTATATTTGCAACTATGTCACAAGTGATAGTCGAGGGGTGAGATACCTACGTTACGCACCGGGCCCGGAATCATATATCACACCTCCAATTATTCACATCACCTTTGACTTTTCAAACTTATGTAACTACATTTAATATATAGGTATCACTTGTTTTACGGCAACGAAAAACGTCTGTAGAAACCTACACCGCTATGTTTTCGTAAAGTCCTTATAGGTGTGTGAAGTCTACCAATCCGCTCTTGGTCAGTGTGGTGGACTAGGAGTTGCTAGGGGGAGACCCGTGCCCAGCGGTAGAGTAGTAACATAATAATGACAGGTACTGGGTTAATATAAATAGCAAGTATTTGAAGCATGTAACATCCCAAAACAAATGTATTATAATATTTGAGACAGAATGGTTATTACATATAAACCGCAGATACCGTTTCTTTTGCGTGAAATTTAATGACTACCTACTTAATCATACGTACAGAATTGTCATTGCCACAAACCGGTAATATTTATCTTCTTTTTGGTATTAAACAAGTCTGTTCTTTTTACTTTTTATATTAAATAAATTATTGAAATACGGACACTATCTGAAGTTGAGTAAAGTTTCGCTTGGCTTAAGTACACTTTTTAATATTACGATCTTGTTCCATTTGAGGACCCGCGTGGCGCAGCGGTCATTATACTTGTCTGCTACGCGGTTCTGAGTTCGGTCCCCAGCCAGGCAGTCATTTCGATTATGAATTTAGATTTCAATTCTGAGTCTGGGTCTGGGTATTTGTGTAAGCATTAAAACTTCTCTCCAAATGACTTTCATCACATAAAATAATATATTACCCGTCCTTTTTTGTTGAGCTGGATCACTTGGTCCATGGTGATAACCTCCTCCTTGACGGTGAGGTCCTCCCACTGCGCGGCCAGCTCCAGGATGGAGCGGCGCGTCACGCCCGGCAGGATCAGCCCGTTCAGCGGCGGAGTGCTCAGCTGCTTGTCTGAGCGAATAACACAATTGTATATAAACATATTATAGCCGATTTGACATTTTTCAATATATTAATTTTTAATATTAAAAATTTAAACCTTCCGTTTTACTCTTAATTTAAATTGTTTTGTCAATCGATATTATTAAATATTCAATAAATCAATATTGTCAAAGATACGAAGACGTTAGCATTCAATTCACAGCTCTGCCCACCGACATGATCTGTAAAACATGCCTGAACATTGGTGTATGTGTTTTGTATGTAATGTGTTTATGCAAACAAATATTTACATTTAATATAATTGTCATTCATTTCATTATTTTAGCCCGTAAAACATTATTTCGTTTTTTAAGAATTTTATTACAAAAATATATGAAGCTACATATATATTTTCATGCTGAAAAGTATGTACTACACTTACACTTATTATGACTTACATTCTGATTTGAACGGAATTTGAAAAAAGTCTAGTCTATTATAAAATTCGTTTCAGCTACGGTCTAAGGGATAACTGTTCTAAGGGATACCTGTCGACGACCTGTGAGCTACAGTCGCTGCAGTATCCTGTACGAGTACGGTCAGCATCTGCCGCAGCCGCACCGCGCGCCGGTCGCAGCGGAGCCGCGGACAAAAGCCAGTATCGAACACGACGATGATGTTACTGACCTCGATAGTTGCCTCAGATATGAGACGAGAATTTACCGGTCATAGGGTCACCGAGCTGACGCGCGATAACGTGACAATACCGACCGCTCGCTTACACGGATAATGACTTGTGGCGATTGATGAAATAATGGCCGCGCACACATCACCGTCGAATTACTTTACATTACTTAATATCTCTTTAGTTATCATCGTATACACACTAATAAACACACAGGAGTCGACGAAAATGGCACTATCCAGTCTTGAAAAATTTCTTCCAGCTGACCCGCGACTGGAGAAGGTTACGAAATGGTAAATTATCGTGTGGAATGGTTAGGCCATAGTCCACCACGCTGGCCAGGTGCGGATTGGTCGACTGCACACACCTTCAAGAACTTTACGCAGAACTCTTAAGCGTGCAGTTGCCTCACGGTGTTTTCCTTCACCGTCAAAGCAAATGATAATTAATTGGTAATACGCACATAACTTCGAATAATATGAGGTGCGTGCGGGTTTCGAACCCCGGATCTCCAGTGTGAGAGGCCGGAATCTTAACCACTAGTCTATCACTGACTATATATACATAACACATGCCCTCATACTTATTACAATATACACTAACATACAGATCGATACAACGCAATAAATACCTACAGAACATTAATGTTGCTAAGAAGATGAAATGATCTTTGATGCGTTTCTTGAATACAGATTGTTTTATTGTGAAACTGAGTACAATGTTATATATTGTTACCTAACAATAGAGTAAAACAGTTTTACTGTTCAGTCCGTCCGGTTCTAACGTAAAATCTGAACAGATTTTAATACAATACGTTGAAATATATTGTATAAATATGTTGAAAACATCAATATCTTAATTTTTTTAAGCCACAGACGAGAACTGCTTGTATGAAACAGTTGGTCCTGTTTATTTATTACTCGATACAATATTATGGTCCAGTCTATGGATATACACTTCTACCATTTCGATATAGGTATATATTTTTTACATTTAATTATGTTTCTTATACAAATATATTCACGTAGCATTCATGGAACGGATGTACGTCAAAGATAAAAATACATTTCTCGCCCCTCCGCGGATACGCGTCTACTAACAAATGCCTACACGGTGAGCGCAGATCCTTTGTGTAGTTGGAGATAGTGAAGATTATGAATACTTAGTGAAGAATAAGATGCCATACCTCCGTGCTCGTTGATGTACACCACGAAGATGTTCATGGCGCCGACCTCGGTGAGCTCGTGGTTGGGCCCGAACAGCCACAGCACCTGGTGGTGGCCCATTTTCGCCGCCCGGGCAGTCGCCTCTGTAATATGTACACAGTGTTATGTGGATAGTTAGCTTTGTTACATAATATTAAGTAAGAAAAATAGATAGTTGTGGCCATTCGATATTTCTATTAATTAAACATTTTCTTTAAGCTCGCCGACCGGACTATTATAGGTTAATACGTCAATTATAAAGTAAAAATACTATATACAACAAAAATATATGTATATACAAAACAAAGAAACAATACAAAAATCCTATTATACAAAATAGTGGGCATCGTTGACGTTGAGTGAAGTACCCAAAATCATGGCAGCCTTTCCTCTTTGTATGGCTATCTCGATTCTCTTTATATTAAACAGAATAAAAAGATTTATCACGGCAATTCTTTTTTCCTCTTTTTAACGAAAAAAATCTTCTTTTTTAACAAAATAAAACAATACAATTACTCGACACTAACAGTAAAAGAAAATTCGCACAGGCTCCCACTTAATGCTAGAGATTAAACTGAGACCACGATTTCGGTATCAGTGGCTCTAATTAACCCCTACTGGTCGACTCGATTGTTTACTTATTTATTATAAGCACTTTAATGTCAACGTATAAACTTCAATCGTTGGAAATTAACTAGTGGAGAACTTATATAAGAGAGTGGTAGGTCCATGCAGCTACTTGTAAGTAGCGAGAGAACGTAATCATGGCCTTTACGTAAACATGGGTACAATTAATGGCACTAAGGGGGTAACTGCGTGATTAAGGTATATAAAGTAACGTATTAAATTTAAGATACATTTTAGCTTGACTTCGCAGGCACCGTCGACTTTATGGCCCTTCAAAGATTTTCCCGTCGCATCGCAATATAGTGGCATACGCGAGTTTATATGTAGAATGTTCATAGGGGTCATAAAGTTTGGATCGGTTATTTCAACCGCTACATCTATATCTGCTTTATTACAGTAGTATTAAGCGCTGATGTTCTGGCTTGAAGCGTGTGGTAGTGGAGACATTTACACGAGGCGTTCTCACTTAGTCCTCAGAGGTAGAAACGTACCTGTGAACGACCTTCGGTAGGATTTCGATCCTTTCTAAAGTTGATTACACATCCATAGACAGTAGTAAAAGTTTTCGAAGGTGTGTGAAGTCTAGGAAGGTAGACTATGGCCTAGCTCTTCTCGTTCTGAGAGGAGACCCGTGCCCGGCTGTGGGACAGTAATGGGTTGATAATGATGATGGGCGGCAGTGACCACTTACCACCACGTGGACCGCATATTTGCCGGCCATACATTAACGACTCTTCTGGTAATATGACGGGCCATAGGCGACAGTGACCACTTTCCATCACGTAGCCTCGCTAAGTTAAGATAAAAAATATGTTCGTTTGACTTCGTAGTGACCATATGCAATGCTTACTATACGATGGACTGTATGCTTGGTTGATATATATTGTTGTCTTATAGAAAAACACGTACCGATGGTGGGTCCGTAGTTGGAGCCGACCTTGCGGTTGCCCACGCCGCCGGGGAAGGCGCGCACCACGCTCGGGTCCGCGAAGATGGACACGGCGCCGTCACCGCTCGTCTTGTAGTACGCGCTCACCGGGCTCAGGATCGCGAACAGCATGGCCGACCCCGGCGCCATTATGCCAAATGTCGCCTAACATCAATATTAACAGAACTCATGATCGTCCAAAGATAGTCGCGTCTCATCGCAATATGATGGCATACGCGAGTTTATATGTAGAATGTTCATAGTGGTCATAAAGTTTGGATCGGTTATTTCAACCAAACTGAATATTAATAAACCGATTTATCTTTATAAAATAAAAACTTAATGTAATAAATTTAGGAATTTACTAAAATAACTGGAGATATAATTTAGCGTTAGGATGATATCACGTAATGTCCTTAACCTAACGCAAAATCTTAAAGCAGCTATTACATAAAGTGGTTTTATCAGTTTAATTAGACAATGATAAAGAACATTACCTATTATGTAAAACTATATAACTTTAATAATAACACGTAATTGATCTTCAGCCTGTCACAGTTATTTACCGTATATAAATATTTTGTTGTTCATTAGCATAAATCAAACCAGGTAAGTATATAAAGGACGTGAAATAAATTTAGATAACTCGCCACAACGAACGTTTATTTCACGTATCCACCTTATTTAAAAAAAATATTTCACGTAATCTCATATCGTACTTGCAAATCTGCCGAAATGATTTTATTAAGACAAACGTTTACTCATTTATCATTAGGTACATCGTGGTATGGAATGATAAAAATATTTGCAATAATTATATTATCACTTGTTGATAAGCAGTGCTTTTACATGTGCGTACCCGAAAAGATAACAGACTGTTTTTAATAAAAGATTTAAACTGATTTATGAGTGTTAATACCCTTATCTAAGTAATGTCGGAGAGACTAAATACTGGTTGCTAATGTAGGCCAATACTGGGAGTAGAATAAGGTAATCATTTCAATTTTCAGCGTTACATTTACCAAAACATTTCACAACATATATTATGTTGATAAACTAATTTTTCCAAAGTTATGTGCGTATTAGAAATTAATTATCACATGCTTTAACGGTGAAGGAAAACACCGTGAGGAAACCTACACATCTGAGAGTTCTTTGCAAAGTTCTTGAAGGTGTATGAAGTCTACCAATTCGCATTTGGCCAGCGATGAGGAGGAGACCTGTGCCCAGTAGTGGGACATCAATGGGTCGGTGATGATTATGTTGATAGGTTTTTGTGCTTTGACATTAAACTTTATATTGACGAAGGATTCATTTCGTATATGTCTTTGCAGTTATTTTACTTCTGTAGTATAAAAACCGACCAAGTGCGTATCGACCACGCACAGTGAAGTGTTCCGGTGTCGGTATGAATGCTACGGTTCATATTCAAAGTTAATAATAGGCAGAAGTAGATGATTAAATGCTTAAAAAAATTATATAACCTATCGTACCTAAAAAACTGTCCAACATACCGTATTGAAACAGATTTGCCATGAAAATATGTTCAAATTCTATTTTACATATTTCGGAATATTCCATTCAAAAGGGCGAGACGCAATTTTGACGATATTAGAAGCACATATCTCATCAACTATTGATTTCAATTAAGATTTTATTTAGAAACCTTTTTAATTTTGATGACCTGCATGACGCAGTGATTACTATACCAATCTGACAGGCAGATGGTTGCGGATTTGATTCCCGGCCAAGCAGACATCTTAATGTTGAATATAGTAGAGTAATATAGTAGCTTAAAAGACTTATCGAATAGTTCATATGCACTTTTCTTTTTTTCATCTCTCCATATCCATGTATGGGGGGACGAAAAAATATACACCCCTAATTATTTTTTTTCGTGTTTTCGATACTTCATTGTAGAGCAATTCATATAAAATGTCAAGATAAAAAAATTTCATCTTTATAGTGCCAATAGTATCCAAGTAAAATGGCATAAAATACATTACTGTTTCACTACGACACATACGGCGAACAGACAGACGAATTTATAAGGATTCCGTTTTCGGCATTGCCTACGGAACCCTGAAAAAGAAGTG
>DWKL01005212.1:0-10065 GCA_018249415.1 Phareas burnsi
GTTTTGTTTGAGGTTGGATGTGGGTGTCCATGGGTTGCGGTGACCACTTAACATCAGGTGGCCTGCATGCTCGTTTGGTACTTTACAAACATAAAAAAAAAACATACATCGCTACGCCCGAGGACTGACACGGTCACCTCGCTGTAAGTGTACCCGACAACCACACCTCTCCAACCGAAGCACAAGAATTCTTCACGGTGGATTGTTCACCCACCTATAAAATAATAAACAAAATTATATATTATTTGTAAATCTTAAGTTTTACGTCCTTTTTAACGTAACAAGATGTAACGAATGTTGTGAATCGGATGAACAATAAACTTGGAATGTACTACACTTGACAACCCCTAGGGAGGGGTTCTTCACACTGCAAACATTATAAACGCCTTTAATAAAAGTATCGGATATTTTTTTTATTTCATTTCTATGTATGCTTGTTTAATGTAAATATCATTTTTTTTATTTATCTGTATATAATGATATAAAGAGTATGTTATTATTTACCATCTTAAATAAAGTAATTCCAAAAAAATAATTAAAAAAAAAAAAACTACAGGTAAATAAAAAACACAGTAATAATAAATAAAACATTAAACAGTACAAAAAGCTTCGCCCAAATCGCTGTCCTTTGGATGAGTCCAAAAAACGCTGGCGACATTACCTCTTCGAATAGCTAAGCTTATTCTTTGATCGAGATAAACGCCGGCCTTTTGGTCATTGGAGGAACTGGTGGAGTCGATTAACCGCTTCGACACATGTTTGTACAAAACTACGGGCTTCAAAGCCCCACGGTCCCATTGTGTCTACGCCAAACGCCGGAAATACGTAATTACGACTAAGAGTTGCATATTTCTGCAGTTTGCAGATTTCTATGTCAGTCGCCACGATGCCAGCCGTGGCTGTTTTTATATTATTCGGAAAGCAATATAGAATAATAGCAAAAATTACTTATAGATACTATTAAACACACTACAAATATAATTCAGGTGTTTTCGCATATGAATACTTTACTTCGAATTCGATCTTCACTTTTTATTTATGAGGACGAAAAACTTCTTTTAACTAAATTCCTTCCTAATTCCTTACAGAAAAACAAAACATTATTAAATAAAATAAGTCGTGAATTGCGCTATTGAAAAATCAAACGTGGTCTTTCAATTTTATCCTATAATTACAATTTTGTGATAATTTCCGATAATAGATTTTAAATATTAAGTATGCTAGAACATTTGCCACAGTTGTAATAAACGCCCTCTCTTGTACAATGAAGTAAACTTTATAGACATTTATATACTATAATAGCTTGCTGATACATTTCCATTATACGACCCTTATTGAAAGGTAAAGTTTGCAACGTTTTTACATTAGTAAAGTGTTAAATAAAAGCATAAAGCCAGAAATTATCAGTTATTGTACATTTCACGTAACGGAATAAAACTTGCAAGTTGAGCGGGTCCCGACTACTATGCGACAATAAAAACTGATTGTACTACATTTGACAACCCGAGGCTAGGGTTCTTCATATTACAAACAACTGAATCGAAAGCAAAATACGTTATACTAAGATACCATGCACCCCATAGTTGCTTGTATAAAATCATGACATTTTCTCAATAGAATTTTAAGGGGTTCGCTGTCGATATTATGTAAAAATTTTGTCTACGAGCAAATAACGATGCCTAAAAAAAATATCAATTAATTATATTGCTATGTGAAGCCGAAAGTAAAGGTTATATAATAACATAGAGCAGTGATCTAATTTAATAATTACCTTGACACTTGTATACATGCAAAATAAATGATTAGATTTGAAAACAAATGTTACTTTCGTAGCATACCGTTTGCTCGAAAGTGATCTAGACCTTTAAACATGTTATTTCTGAAACTGTTTTTGCCGTTACCTCTTTTTTAAACATAAAGCAAATGAGCATGCAATCCACCTTACGGTAAGTGGTCATTACCATCCACGGGCGGACGTCTGAAATCAACCTCGAATAAGATTGAAGATTCAATACATTCGTGTCTTACGTAGAATTCCATTCATATTTAACGTTACCTACAGTTGTCCATGGGTGACAGTGGTCAATTAACTCCAGATAAACCGCTTGTTCTTTTACTACTTGTATGTTAAAGGTTTTTTTAAAGCAATCCAGCCGCAGCGTTTTGGACGCTGCTCGTCTGAAGCCCCGCTTCTTCGTTGTAAGCGACTTGTACCTATCGCGCCCGTCCATCCGTCTTGTCCTATCCCCCTCAATTTATTTGTGGCGTCACTGACGGAAATGCGGACGATTTTAACTGCAAAACATTTTCCCGCCACTACTATAGTGACACGCTAGGATTTTTCATTTTAATTCTAAATTACAAGACGTGATTTATTACTATCATTTTATGTGAGAAGAGTCGTGAACATGCTGGCCACCCAACCTCAAACACAGCTGAAGTTCTAATTGGGGTCGTACACAGATACGCGTTACTACTCCGAGGACTGAGATGGTCGCCGCGTTGTAGGTGCAACCGCACCTCTCCAACCGAAACAAAATCACTTTACGGCGGATTGTAAGGAAGCCGGTGGTATTCCCCGGACGAACTATAGTTCTACCACATTTTATATGAGAATCCGATTAGAAAAAAGATAGACAAATTAATGTAGGTATACTAAAAGTTATTAATTAGAATACGAAATTAAAGTTGATTAGGCGAGTAAAAAATATATTTTTAGAATTGACGTAAAGATACAGCTAACTGATATTAAATTGTATTTTTTATGTAATAAAGCAACAATTGAGCATTCGGTCCTAATGTCAAGTGGTCACTGCCACCCACGTGAAGCAATTCTTGTCTTGGTTGGAGAAGTGCACACGACCTCAGGTAGGACTTCAGTATTGTTTGAGGTTAGATGTAGGTGTTAATTAGCTGCTATGACCACTTAACATCAGTTGACCTGGAGAATACTCTACCACGCTGCTCCAATGCGGACTGGTGGACAGATATTACTATGAGACATGCCAAATTACACCCACTTACTTTCTTATTATATGCGATCAACAAATTAATCTATTTATCCATCTATAATATGAAATCCAATGAAAAATTTAGTTTTATAAATACAAGGTGTTACCGCCGTAAACCAATAGTTAACTGCCATTTTTTAATAACCAGAACAGAAAAGAATAAAGAAAAGCCTATCTTATGTTAATCTATAGAGAAGATTAATAATAAAATACACTTAAAATCCAGGAAAGGTAGTATTTTATCTAATATACAATTAAATTTTTTATTGACTCGTTTGGATTTGGACATTTGATTCAGTTCCAACCCGGCCATCTTAATTATGAACTTAGATTTTCGTTCTTCGTCTAGTGTTTGTGTACTTGTCTTTATTTGTCCATAGAACCCACGACATAATGTAGAGCATCATCAAACCAGACCGCCGTACGTGGCCACCATCGCCGGACATCTGGAATAATAGAGGAATCGCCACCGTTGAATGCATCGCCGGTTTTGAATAGAAGCTCTTTTTGCACCTTTTTTAAAGTGCCCCATGTCATAGCGTTCCTGGGATACTATAGACATATATACATTCAGAAGTGGCAACTCCAGTGATTCATAATAGAGGTGGCTGTGTCACGAATGGTGCATCCAGTTCTGGCAATTTTTTTTATGTTTGAAGAGTAGCAAACGAGCGTGTAAGTTGCCGTGATGTTAAGTGGTTACCGCAGCTCTTGGACATCCACATCTAAACTCAAACAGGGCATAAGTCCTGTCCGAGATCTTATGTAGATGTGACTACTCCTGAAGACTGGAATGGTTGCCTCGCTGTAAATGTACCCGGTAACCGCTCCTCTCCAACCGAAACAAGAATTGCTTCACAGCGGATTGTGAGAGCGGCGGTGGTACCTACCCGGACGAACTATAGTTCTACCACCTATCTATTATATAATACCCCTATTATATTCGTATTTGGTAGTTGTGGCAAAGAAGATTCCCGTATGTGCAATGTTCCTTAAACTCAATGGGCAGCCGCATCTGTGACAGACCTCAGAATCCTGCCTTATTTGAGGTTGGCTACTGAGGACCAATAATAATCTAGTGATAATATTCCAGTCCCTCGGGCTGGTGGTACGCGATTTCAATCCGGCACGTACCCATGATCTTTCTTAGTTATGTGCGTATTAGAAATTTATTGTCACTCGTTTTAACGGGGAAGGAAAACAGATTTCACGCTACTGATCTGAGAGGTGTCTGTAAAATTATCGAAGATGTGTGAAGTCTACCTATCCGCACTTGACCAGCATGGTGGACTTTGGCCGAACCCTTATCGTTCTAAGAAGACTCGTTTCCATGAGTGGGACAGTAATGGGTTGATGAAGACAGATGAACATGGGCGGCATAGACCACTTGACATAGGTGAACATAATGAGCAACATGGATACTAAATCGCACACATATCAAAATAAACTCAAAATCAAAGATTATTCTGAACAAAACACAGTTCAAAAGAATTACGTATCCAATGAACAATATTAAACCGAATAGGCCTGATACACCATCTATTACAATATACTACATGTAACTAAGCAGCGGGAACTTTTAACACAACTGGAAAGAATTATAGCGTGGTAAAGAGAGAGGGAGATATTCTCTATCTCGCCCGACCTTTCAATTTTCGTCCGGCGTTTCTTATTTAGTTTCGCGCAAATTATCTCCAATTCTTCATATTATTAAACATCCAGGGGGGAACTAGCCCCCCCGGGGGAGGGGGTTTAATGACGGCGAGCGGTCAACGCCCCTCCTACGTCCGGCACGCTTGTTTCTTGTAAAATTTTTCCTCGATCTTTATTTTCTTCGGTTGCCTGTATGTATATAATTAGGCGTGCGCTGTTCCCGCGCGGCTGTGTGCGTTCAGGGTGGGGTGTAAGTCCGGTTATTAGTTTTCTTGCGAGTTGGCTCGGGATGTTTTTGTTAGATTTCGATAATTTCGCGACAGACCGCGGGGGCGAATCGATATACGTGAGGAATATGTTACATTCGGATGGGGCGCAGCCTCGGTCGTTCTAATGATTTTTCCGTCTCCACCCATGAACGTTGGCGATAATATTTGCGGCTTCATTAAAATTTATCCATTGGAGCATTGTATAACCATTGATTATTTTGGAAAATGCTCTCTTGAAGATACTCAAAGTAATAACGTTATTTTCTTTATAACATATTTACCATGTTGCTTAACTTAATTTTTGTGTAATGTTTAAGTCCGATAGTAAAGAGGTCTAAGCAGAACTGTGTGATCAAAAGTAAAAAACCCTAAGGTCTTTGGTTGCATACACCTAAAATACTAAATCTAAATTTAGTATTTTAAATGTATTCAACAAATAAGAGAGACAAAAATCCATTTTACGAGCCAATTATTAGTATCGGATCATGATCATCTTTATTTAAAATCGCTGGCCGATTTATGAGCCTATGGTGGCCATTGACTAATCAACCTAATATTTTACGAAAGTAACTTAAAGTAAGTAATAAAGTTATAAAATCACCAAACCATTCCAAACTGAATTATATTAGTTCAAACATTACATCACTTTAAAATATTCGATATTAAACTTCATAATTGAAACATGATTAAGCAAACTTAATTGTTAAAAGAAATCTAGAGCTAGCTAAAAGCAAACTATATTAAAGCAAAGGAAATACAATTAAACATCCATTGATTAGTTAATTATTATTGAACGTAATCGAAAAAGAAATTGACATCGAAATAACGTAAGGTGCGACGCAGAGGTCTCTCAAAATCCGTTTTACGATCCACAATTAAACCGATATCGACTTATAAATATGCATCGGACCCTTATTGTGAACGCTGACCTCAACGATTTATACTCCCTCGGGACGTCGGACGAATAAAATCTTCACTTAGCAGATGGATTGTAAGCTCATTTGATTTGCAACGGTAGAGCTTTAAGCTCTAAGTAGTAATGACGTTTGATAGGTATAGTTCTTCCGGGGAAGTACCACCGGTGCCCTCATAATCCGCCGTTAAGCAATTCGTGTGTTTCACTTGTGGAGAAGTGCGGTTGCCGAAGACTATCTTAGTCCTCAAGAATACGCATCTACATACAACCTCAGTGAGAACTTCAGTCTTGTTTGAGGTTAGATGTGGGTGTCGTTGGGTTGCAGTGACCACTAAACATCAGAAGGCCTTTGTTCGATTGTTACTCTTCTCACATAAAAAAAAACTTACACCCCCACCGCCCGCGAATGTGTCAACGCATCTATGGCCGACCTTAGTTAAGACTTCAATCCTGTTTGGTATTGTTGACATGTTCATTGACCACTACCAAGCAATGATAGTCTAGTAATTAAGATGTCCGGTGTTGAAATCCCGGACACACCTATTTTTTTTTTAAGTCATGAGCATATTGGAAATTAATTATCACATGCTTTAACGGTGAAGGAAAACATCGTGAGGAGTTCCTTGTAAAGTTCATGAAGATGTGTGAAGTTTAGCTATCCGCACTTGGCCAGCGTCGTGGACTATGGCCTAACCCGTCTCATTCTGAGGGAGACTCGTGCCCAGTGGGACAATAGTGGGTCGATGATGATGACGTTCGACCACCGATAGAAATTTAATTTTGTTTGATGTTAGATGTTGGTGTCCATGGGCTGCAGTGGCCACTTAACTGGCTAGGTGTGGCAGGCATGCTCCTTTGTAACACTTTAAAAATAAAATAACTCAGTTGTCACATATCGCATGTAACCAACTCCACACGCAGGCGGCGTCGCACGTATGTACTAGTGGCACATTCTTGTGGTTTCCATTGTATTCAAAGCCACGCGGCGTGTTGAAACCCAACAAAATAAATTAAATAATGCACAAAAGCCAAAATGATGACACATCGACATTTTTCTACGAGCGTTCACGCTAGATGTAAATGATAAATCCATTCGAAGGTCCAGAGCGGAATATGTGATTGACGAAAAAGATTCAAAAGCAAAATTTTCGACCCATCACCATATAACCTGCGCAGTCATTTGTTACCCTTCTAATATAAAAATCTATGCCAACAGCTAAAAACTTACTTGACGTAATTATAGGTATTCATAATTAATTATTTATGACCTTTTTAAGTAACGAAACTCTTCAAATGACGCGGCAAGACCACCACATCTATATCTACCTACATCTGTCATATAACGGGTGATAGGTGTTCTCTATGTTCCGACATGGTATGGTGCGGTGCGGTGCTTACAGCGAGGCGACCATCTTAGTCCCCAGTCGTCGTAGTCGTAAGCACTTAACATTAGGTGGGTGCACGCTCGTTTGCTACTCTTCAGCCATAAAAAAGCAGTGTACTAAGGCAGCAGTACTAATATAAGGCGTTCCAGCTTAGATCTCAGAACCAGCAACGGAACTATATTTTTTTTTATTTTATTACCGCAGATGTACTTCGTTTTGATAATAACAAGCGTCACCTGATGTTAAGTGGTCAATGCGGCTCATGGACACCCACATCTAATCTCAAACAGGACTGAAGTCATGTTTGAAGTCGTACGTGAATGCGCCCCTTCTCCTACGGACTAAGACGGTCGCTTCGCTGTAAGTGTGGCTGCCAAGCGCACCTCTCCAACCGAAACACAAGATATTCTTCACGACGGATTGTGAGGGCAGCGGCGGTACCTATAGGCGGTAACTATAGTACCAGTCGAACTATAGTTTTACCACCTTTTCGAAGCTACACAACCATTGTTTTAGTAAAGGTCGATTGAAAGGCGTTCCGGGAGGTACGTACCGTAAATAAATTAAGGTCGTGTAAGAATCGCGTGACAAATATCCAATTAATAAAAGTTTATAAATTCACTACACATTAATCCAATACATAACTAAACACGTTGAAATCCCTCAGTTCCAATTAAAGTGGTTATGCTATTTCATAGTCTAGCCGCGATAGGAAAAGATAACAGGGATTACACCTTTGCAGGTGTTAGAACTACAGTTCGTTCGAAGTAGCACCGCTGTATTCATAAACCGCTGTGAAACAACTTTTGTGTTTCGGTTGGAGAGGTGCGGTTGTCGGACACGCGACACGGAAACTACCATCTTAGTCCTCAGGAGTAGTGAAGCATGTAGAAGCAACTAGTAGTGACGCATCACGCAGAGAGAACTTCAGTTTTGTTTGAGGTTAGATGTGGGTGTCCATGGGCTGCAGTGACTACTTAACATCAGGTAGGCCTGCACGCTCGTTTGCTACGCTTCAAGGTAAAAAAATATGTGCGCGTTTCTCGTCACACTAGATCAAACGAATTGTTTGTTATTGCTTTCCACGTTCCTAACCATAGATTCCCTGTGTCGTGGGTGCCATCGACCCTTACGAACACGAGTACACAAATACCCAGACCCAAGAGAAATTCATTTAAACTTTTGCACTGCTTATCATTTGCATTGATATAATCTACAACATATTGTAGAGTTGTGTGAATATTTTTAGGCAGCTAATAACATTTATTTCTCGCGAGAATTAAAAAAATAATTTTCAGATGAACCTATTATTCATAATTCGAAAATTATAAATTAAATATACTATCCAACACTTTAGCCAATGGCATAGTATTCAGAATGCTGGCAGTATTTTCTCACTATATCGAGGTTATTTTTTGGGCCGAACAGCTGCTAGCCCTCCGTCCTGTAGTGAGAATAAGCCGAACACGTTTGTGACAATCATTATAATTATCATATCAGTTGACCATGGACCCAGCGTCTCGATTGCAAAAATCCATATGTCACATTTTTTTTAATGGGGAAGTATTTGCGGCGCTTGCGAATCTGGGCGCGGGCTGTTGCAGCGCCATCTCTATTACAGGTGGCAGATTTAGGCCAGTGTCAACAAACGTTACATTCACACCAGTTCGCGGCCTTACTTCCACGACACAACTAAAACACTTTTTATAGGTGGTAGAACTAAGTTCCACTGGAGAGATACCACCACACTCATAATCCGCCATGTAACAATTCTTGTGTTTCGGTTGGAGAGGTGCGGTTGTCCGGTACACTTACAGCGAGACGACCATCTTAGACCACGTGAATAGTAATGGATTTACGTACGACTAACGATAGGACCTACTTCCTGTTTAAGGTTAGAGGTGGGCTACCATGGGTTGTTGTGACTACTTAACATCACCTGCACGCTCGTTTGCTACTCTTCTCTCATATAAAACAACGATTATATTGTATTGATTTTTGATATTCTGATCCTAAAAATACGATGCTAGTGTGAAGCTATAAGTGTAAAAAGTGACAATAGTTTCTCCCCACCACCGCAGTTTCGCCATGATCACGATCCATGCAATTGGATCGAAATATATGCAATTAAAAAACCGCATATCGTGAGTACTCGTTACATAATTAAAATGTATAATTTCCGCGATAATATTAACTTAAAATCATGTGTAAAAAGATTTTTTTATAATGGTCGACGAACGATAAACGAATATACAGCCTACGCGATAATTACTGGTCTAACTAGAACACAGTAGCTAACACCGTTTATAAAGTAGAAATAGAACCACAAGTTGTATTGTCGTGAAAATATTTTAATAGCTTTTTTTCTCTATAATATTTCTCTATTCGTTAATTTAGCACGCGAAGTCGGGTCCATTTTAGAGTTAATCCACACTCAGCTATACATAACCATACTACACACATCTCGTAGAAAAATCTTAGGGGTTTGATACCCATCCCCCTACAATAATTAGTTTAACAGTGTTCGGAGCCACCCCCGCCCCGCTATCCCTGTGTGTGTAGGCACTATTGAGAAAAATTACCGGAAAATTGGGACCCATTTTCTGTTGAATTTGTACCGCGGTTGTATTATGTCTGAGCCAGCTAGTCTAATTGGAGGAGGCTTGTTTTAATCTTCACAACCAAAATATTTAGATGTCTGTCCGTTTCTAGCTATTTATAGGTGGTAGAATCATTCGGGAATTTTTTTTTTAGTAAATTGATTTGAGTCGCTTTATGTCTATTTATTACACATTTGATAAGTTTTGTTTCGCTGTTTATGTTTTTATTTT
>DWKL01005213.1:0-10064 GCA_018249415.1 Phareas burnsi
TGGGTTTTGTTTGAGGTTGGATGTGGGTGTCCATGGGTTGGGGAGACCACTTAACATCAGGTGGAATGAATGCTCGTTTGCAACTTTACAAACAAAAAAAAAAAAAAAAAAGAATACCCGGTATCGCATCCCGTCAACCGAAACCCAAAATTTATTTCGCGGCGGATTATAAGGGCGACGATGATACCTCCCCGAACGAACTATATTTCTGCCCTCTATTCATTTACAAGCGAGGCAACCACCTCACCGAACCTCTCCGAACGAACTATAGCTCTACAACCTTACAAGCAATGTGACCATTTTAGTCATCAGAAATAGTAACGCATTTATATACGACCTTATATCGTCAACGACGACCTCAGGGGAATCGCGTCTCTTCACGGTCGACCACCGGGCGGCAGACTGCTACTGCGGGATCTCCTGGGGTCTTACATCGCAACCACCCACTCAACAGTGGGGATGGTATAGACTGCTATAATCTCACAATACATTATAATATTATATGAGCCATTATAACATGTCGCCGAGAAATGGTTATCTCCTGAGAACAAGCCCGGGTAAAGAGGGAGCCCTCGAGACTCGCATTTAACCCCGCTCTCCCCCCTCCTCTATGGTGCAATCACTGCTGTAGGTCGGTAGGGCCGGAAGTCCCACTTTCGTTCGTTCGTTCGACGACGACTTTAGTCCTGTTTGATTTTACATGAGGGTGTCCGTGGGCTGCAGTGACTACTTAACATCAGATGGCCTGCACATTAGTTTGCTATAGACTATATTTAATATAGTTATATTTTGTTGCTAAGCTTATATCCTCACCCGCAGTATCGTATGAAAGCGACAAGGTAGAGCCGGGTATTGGCGTGAAACGACGCATCAAGCGGCGACAAAGCGAGGCGATGCTATGCGAGGATGAAATGAAGCCAGCTGCCCTCAACAACATCGAAGATGGGTCAGTATATAATATCATCAGCACCTCATTAATGTCCCACTGCTGGGCACGGGCCTCCTTCAGAATGAGAAGAGTAAGGCCATAGTCTATCAGAGGCCAAGTGCGAATTGGTAGACTTCACACACTTTCGAGAACGTTACAAAGAAGTCTCAGATGTGTAGGCTTCTTTAAGACCTTTTTCTTCACAATTAAAGCGAGTGATATTTAATTTCTAATACGCACGTAACTTCGAAACATCAGATGTGCATGCGGGAACCGAATCGCGAACACCTAGTGTATAAGACCAGAATCTTAACCCCTAGGCTATAACTGCTTGTATATAATATATGGGACTCTAATAGAATAGATAAATTTTTTAAAATGAAAGTAAAAAAATGGCGCGTAAGAGATACACGCGACATTTACTATTAACTAATAATGTGAAACGAAAAATAAGAATTAGTGTACTTATTACGCACGTGAGAAGTTTTACTTCTTTGGCGTAATTAATAAAATATTTTTTCATGTTTTCAAACAAATTTTAACTAAGCAAACGAAAGCAAATAGTACAAAAACATTTTGAATAAAAAAACACTTGAATGAAACTTCGTCCTGCGTTAATAAATTATGTGTTATATCTGCGCGCGCAACTGCATCCCACCCTAAACATACACTACGCTCTGTTTTTCCGAGCTCGCCAAAAGAAGTATAGCTTCAAAAGCGAAAGTTTTCATGAAAATACTAGCTGATGCCCGCGACTTCCTTCGCGTGAATAACACCCATCGGCCACACTGCCCGCATCCGGGTGTTCGGTCTCATTTCGCATACTTTTTGCCTAACTTTGCATATTGATTGCTCCGTTCATAAGAATAGTAAGTAGTGTAATGTTATACAGCCTAATAAAACTTTCCTCAATAAATACCCTATCTAATCAAAAATATTTTTTCAAATCCAGAGATTAGCGCGTTCGAACAAACAAACTTCAGTTTTATTATATTAGTGTAGATATATACAGGAATTCGGAAAAATCAAGAAGATGAAGTAATTTACATGTGACATTGTGGATTGTTGCGCAGTGGTTTTATCCTAATCTCTTATAATCTCGATTCTCTCCCCAGGGACGCACCAAAGCAAAAACCGCGTCGGATTTCCTTGATGTCGTTCCTGTCTTCCCTAGCACGACGCAAGCCTCGCTTGGAGGTGGAACCAACACACCTCAGACACCTGGAGAGTGCCTTGAATACCTGCACTTATCGAGAATCCTGTCGTTGCCTTGACTGCCAGGTTAGTGTTATCAGATATATGGTCTTTAACGGCTCAAGTTTCACTTGCTCCATTAATTTGAGTTATAATTAATAATTGTAATTTGTTTAATCTATTTAATAATTTATGAACACACATATAAATGAAAACATATATAGTTACATACAATACCTATCACAATACCATACGTATATACTTAATTATACCTACACCCACCCATAACTTACCATACATAACCTTATAATTACATTTTTGCCTTACCTCCAACCATTACCAATAGATTACCGGGATAATAACAACACAGGATTATCATATTCCTATCATTTTATTCGTCAAGAAACAAACAAGAAACAAAACACAACCTTACTTCGTAACGGCATTTATTTTATTTGACGTCTCGCTCAAAAACCTTTGCGACTTTTTGTTGAGAAACAAGCCCAAGCAGCGATAGATGATGTTGTGACGTCAATCAGAAACAAGATCATGGTAGCAGGGAGACACTGCACCACCACCACCAGCACCCACGATGAGGCTTCACCATTGAACCCCGAGGCTCCACTCCATCAACAATTAATTGCACACGCCAACGCAGCAAACACACGTTCAAGTGGCGGACTAGTCTCTATAAACAAACCGCCACACACTAATGACAATGATATAAAAATGGTATAAAGGTATTTTTCTTTTTTTGTTTTAATCTGGCCACATGTTAAATGCGCACTGCAATCCATGGACACCCACATCTAACATTGCTCTTTAAGGTATTATTTGTATCTTTTTCCTTTTTTTTATTTGAAGTGTAGCAAACGAGCGCGCTGGCCACCTCGTGTTAGGTGCAGCCCATAGGCACTCACATCTAACCTCAAACAGGACTGAAGTCCTATCTGAAATCGTACACGTACGTCGCACTGAAAAATATATCTAGTTCTTCCCTTGAAGACTAAGACGGTCACCCCTCTGTAAATGTCCAGCAACTGCATCACTCCAACCGAAACGAGAAGCTTCACGACGAATTGTGAGGGCGGCGGTAGGACCTCCCCGACATACTATAGTTCTACACTCCTGGCATGCTCTTGTGAAATCAAATATCAACGTTAATCATATTGATTTAACACATAGGGGTTATTATATCAGTAAAGCGGTGCTCACTGTTGTCCTAAGCAAATTAAAAAAAATTTTATTAATTAATACAAATCAGTGATACCAAAACGTTAAATATTTAGTCTCTGAATAACTCGAAAATGTCTTGACCGATTTGAGCAATGTTTTGTATTATTCGCCTCAACACTGGTGTGGTTAAGGAAAAAAGAAAATTGAAAAAAACCAAGAGAAACAGGCGAAACATTTAAAAAATCGAAATCAAAAACTTTGTATGGGAATTGTCACTTTGGATTACTTTCGATAGGTGGCGGTCGCAGCAGACTTATAGTTACAATGAAATTAATTTTAGATGATACGAAGTTCACCGGTTCATCTAGAGTATAATGAATAAATAATATGCGATGCATATCAATTAAATGAAAAAAAAAACACAGCTCTGGATTCGTTTCCGTCTAAATAACGAATTTAGATTTCTATTCTGGATCTGGGTGTTTGTGATCTGGGGGGCTATGAGTGTATCTAATAAAGGTATTAATTTTTTTTATATTTGAAGAGTAGTAAACAAGAATGCAGGCCGCCTGATGTTAAGGTTACTGCAGCTCATGGACACCTACGTATGACCTCAAACAAAACTGAAGTCTCAGGTAGATGCGTCACTCCTGAAATCATAGATGATTGCCTCGCTGTAAGTGTGCACGGCAACCGCATCTGTTCATTCAAAACGTAAAAATCGCTTCACGGCGGATTATGAGAGCGGCGGTGGTACTTCCCCGGACGAATTAGAATTCTACCACTTATCAATAGTAATGTAGTATAATAATTGTGTAGGATTTATCTTTTATCGTCTCACTCTATTTTGTTACTCGATCAACAACATTCCCGTCCAAAACACTCTTGCTAAAACTTTTCTTAAGCTATTATATTTAAATATTCTTGTTTATGTACTTGCTGTTTACCTTCCAGATCATTGTGGTTATTTGATTAATTACCTTAAAAAATCCTGGCAAGAATCTTGAAGAATAGTTGTAAAAACTTTCAGCAAGTGGCGCTCGTTTCGGAGAGACTTTAAGTATTGGCAGCATCTTATAATGACTTCGGGATGATTCTAAGGATTAATTTACTGTGTATAGTACAATAGGGTGGCTAGTCGTCTCTGCGAATATTTTAATTTTCATTCGGGCATTTTTCAGTATACATTTTTTACATGTTTAATGTGAAAAATATATATATTTGTACATTTACATGTATATTTTGTATACTCCGTTTTTATCACATTTTCTTCCGTAGTGGCACTAACACGCCCGAGCGATAAATATCTTAAAGCTCCTGCAGCTGCCTCTTTCGAATTTACTTGACCACTTTCGAATTGTTGATAATGAATGTGCAGTGCCTAGGTAAACAGCTAACATCTCTTCGTGAATATTTTTTTAACTTTTTCCTTGTTTTGTCAGTATTACAACCACACGGTGATTTATCAAAGTTGTGTCGGTCATTTCGATCGCAGTTTACTTAGGATTACTAAAAAACTAATGAAGACAATTACACGAAATATGGTTTGTACAGTCTCAAAAAATTCCGTAATCCAAATAATCCACGCTATATATCACATTATTCACCAATTCACCATTATTCATTATTCACCATAGGTGTGAATGAGAAAATCTACACGCCTGAGGTTCCTCCATAAAGTGTATAAAGTCTATGCACACTTCAATTCTTGGACTATGGATTAAATTCAGACACGTGTCCAGGAGTGGAACAACTGTGCGTTGATGACGACAATATTTCCTATTACATCCACGTTTCCATTGCACGCTCCATAGTGAATCTGGATTGAACATTGGATTGCTGTTACAATACGATGAATCAGTTTTCATCGATAAAAAGTTACAAAGCTGACAGCGACATCGGTGTTTGCGGCTCGATAGCCGTTCGTTCAAACAGACATCACAGTACATAGCCACCGTCCGACCGTGCAGACACATAACAAATTACAGCGACCGTTGCGTACATTTGTAGTACTGCGGGTACCATCGCACTCGTATTAATAAAGTGAATTTTATATAGCGAGTATCAATTTAATTACCACTAAAATTGTATAAATAAATCCTCCACAGTTTGGAAAATACGTTTAAGTTAGAATTCTTGTGAAAGTGCTCAAGTGTCATTTTAAAAATGACAACAGTTGTTCCTCTATTTCAAACATACATTTAAGATCGCAAAAGTGCTCAATTGTCATTTTAATAATTACAGAAACTGTTTAAGTTATTCTTTTACCGTATGGAAGATACGTTTATGTTAGGAAACTCCGTGAGAGTGGTAGGATCGCTACGTATTTCTGTTCAATTCAAACAGCAGCGTAACAATGGTTGCGTTGATGTGTGAGTGTGTGTGTGTGTCGTGAGGCGGGCATTCATCATAGGTGGTAGAACTATAGTTCGATCGGGGGCCGCCCTTATAATCTACTCTGAAGCAATTTTATGTTCCAGTTGGAAAGGTGTGGTTATCGGGTACGCTTACAAGAGAGGCAACCATCTCAGTCCTCAGGACTAGAGACCACCTATGTACGACGTCAGATAGGGCTTTAGTCCTGTTTGAGGTTATATGTGCTGCAGTGCCCATTTAACATCATGTGGCCTACACGCCCGCTTGCTACTCTTCTAACAAAAAAATATTAGGCGTTCCAGCTTAATCTTCAGGTGTATTGACCTAAGATCAGACAAATTTTTTATTACAAACGTATATCAGCGGCAGTAACCACTTAACATTGGACTGCATGACTGTTCTACGTCTATTACATAAAAAGCGACACCGGTGTTTCGAGCAGCTCACTAGTTATATGTTCACACCGGCAACACGGTGGATAGCGTTCGTTCAACCCTACGGATATATATACAATGTTCAGAGGCCCAGTGGAAAATGCCAGCTGTAGCGTTGCGTTCGTATTGCTGTGGGTTTATTAAATTTTATCTACCAGAAATAATGTCACAAATTACTGGATTGTTGTAATTTTTTCGCTGGCTGCTACATGCAATGTACCTAGGCATATATTTCGTTCTGAAATTATTATATGCCCTATGTGAACTCTCATAGATAATAAATTCTCGTAAATCATTTCTTAGTTACCTACGTTATATAAGGGACCTTTAGGTTAGACCCGCAACTTTAGACCCCAGTACAACCGGTGCGTTATCTGTCACTCAATCAGTTAGTGTTATTAAGTAGAAGAAAAAATTAAATTTTAAGGTTATTTTATTTAATAAGGCCCACAAACCGGAATTCAATTCTCCTGGGGATGTTAAGTAATCGTTGCAGCCCAGGAAAATCTGTAACAAACTGCAAATAGACCATCGCCCCAATTTAATGTCGATCACAGACGCGATGTTGCCCCTAAGGACTGTCGGAATATCGTATGTGTAAGTGGGCCTTACAAACAAACATACGGCGCCGATTAAATTAATCCAATTTATATAATTATTTATACCATGCCACACAACAGCTTTCAAAATGTTCTGAGATAAACAACGGAACGCACGGCATTGACGAAGTTAGAGTGATTTATATGAGTAAATCTTTCATTACACACCCTTGAAATTATTATGATATATATAAACGAGATAAAACACAAAACATAGGCTAAAGTTCATCCACATCTCAATAAGTTAATTGAGTCTCTAATGTCAATTTTACGTCAATTTCTACAGAAATATATTGACATTAGGGACTGTCAAAATAATTCCTGAGATTTGTGGACGGACTATTAGATAGAATGCTTTACATATAGATTGAGATCGGAACAGATGTGGCACTAAAAACTACTAATAATGTGGGAGAAACAAAACATGTTATGTCAATAGTAAGAGTAAGCGAGAGGCAGAGAGTATCTTATCTTTTTCTGTATGCGATTTTTTGTTTGGACCCAGTACATTGGCTCCCAGGAAATAATAGCTGTAACGATACACAGTGAGATTTCGTCAATAAACTGTATTGGTGATGGCTAATAATATGATTGAGTGAATTGGTGTGAATTTGTACATTATAATGTAAGGCGTTGTTACGTATTGGGTTGTATTTTATTGAATTTGTTTTTATAAATCTGCACGTTTGTAATTCGTAAGCGAGCAGTCCACTTTTTGCACATTATTCGACTAAATTATATAATACTGGTTTAACTTGTCATCCACATTTCAACAAGTCTTCTTAAATTGTTAGGTATTTTATTAAGTTCGTCGTTTGAAGCGAATACGCTGATAGCGAATCTACACTACTCTTTATCTACGGCCTTATATGAGCAAATCTACCTTGCCACACCCATTGAAGCTGTTCTGATAAAGATAAACGGCATGGGTCTCTGTACGGCCATTCGTTCAACCGTGCAAAGGCTCAGCGGAACTCGGAGGCGATGTGAGTGCATGGTTTTTGTATCGCGGCGGCTGTCCTCGCTCGGCCACGTGGGTGCTATGACTCATGAGCTCACGACTAACGAGTTTTCCGTTCCCTTGCACCTACGCTACAAGTTGGGCTACTTCAATTAAATAGTTTTATACTAGATGTTCTGTGGTCTTACTCGACAATCCAAATTTTAGTTTAGTATCTTGTGTTAGGTTTGTAATTTATTAAAATATACTCGATGTAAAATGAAAGGAGGTTTATTAAATATGTGATTAAATGTGTAAAAATTACTGGCTGAAAAAGAGAGAGGAATAAAAGGTTGAGAGCTAGATAAAAAAACAAGTGAAGATGGCGGGACCGAGGTTGGACATGAGGTGACGAAATGGGGGAGGACAATAATTGAAAACTGGTTGATAATTGTATTTGCTATCCTGGAAGTGGGAAATATAACGAGTTCTTACATTAAAGTCAGTATTATTGACATTACAGTGGTCTAAAAAGTGAGACGTCTTATACTTAAAAAATCAATAGATATATTTATTTTTACTATAAATATAAAATACTATTCAAATTAGTTTTAAGATTTTGTAAAAATAGTATGAAATATTAAAATAAATCAGGGGACTCTTTAGTATTAACTATATAAATAATATATAAAAGATGTAAGTTCAAGAAAGTTACATGTCATGGCTAAGAAAAACAATCTTATGTTTGCCGGATCGAATTTAGAGAATCGAATTATTTAGGTTTATTCAGTATGGTAGCGTTACATTTATCACAATGTATATGTTGAAAACCTACTTATTTTGTATAGTTTCAATTAGTCCAATGTGTAATAGCAGCGTTACAAGTGACGGTCCACCGACCAACTTCACCTGTATGCTGAACGACATAAGGTCGGCGGCGCCGTGGTGACTCATTAGCCCATTACGTGAGATGAAATTGTTTGCGCGGGCAAAAAGCGTCGTAGCCGATAATACGATAAAATGAATAACCGAGCGGTTAAGGATACGACGTGTTCATTACTCAACCTAGTCATTCATACAAAGTCATACTTGAGAACAAATAAATCTGGATGTAACTAGATAAGTATGTTTCCGTTTGAGAATTAGATTTTGTTATTAAACGAATACCTTTTTTATGTATAATAAATAATATAGCGTAAATTTATATTGAAAAGACAAACCAGTTACAGTTTTGATAAGATTTTTTTACGGATTTGTATTTATACAAATGACAAAAAATCTACAGTATTTTGGGACCGTCTCACATTTTTTGGTATCATTGTCATCAACTCATTACTGTCTTCTGTTGGGAATGGGTCTTCTAACAAAATGAGCACGGATGGGCTGTGACCGTTTACCATCAGTGGACCGCATGCTAGTTTGTTGTCTATGGTATAACAGAAAAAAATCTATCAACCCGTAGTTGACTAGCATAGAGTTTAACGCATCTCATTCCGAGAGACCAATGTTGACTTGTGCGACAATAACGGGTTTGATGATATCAGATCCACAATATCACCGACCATTCTTTAGTTGATATTCCGGATAATATAACAATAGAGGATGATATTCTCCAGGTTAATTTTCAATTTATTTATCCATATTGTTTGGCCGCGGCAGTGATGTTAAACAATAACGCCCGTGCGCTTGCCTGACGTCATCCGTCCTTGGTAATGTTACCGTTGGAGGCTTTACCGCTCCTACACTCGCAACATAATTTAGTTAATCTACATAATGGTCAATATTTCAAGTATGGTCATATGAATAACACGTACGACTCGCTTGACGCAGCGGTCATCATACCGGTCTGAACGCAGAATGCCGGGTGCGATTCCCGTCCAGGCAGACAACTAAATGATTAATTTATATTTCTGTTTTGTGACTGGGTGTTTGTATATTCGTGTTTGTATGTCCATGACACCTACGACACAGGGAATCCTAGTGTGGGGCTATGAATGTAGAAAGCGTTATTTTTTTTTTTTTACACACCATATCAAGAGCGCTGTTAAAACTTCTAAAATAAATGAGTACTAAATAAAAATAACCTGTAAAGCGCAGGTTATAACCGTAAGTAAATGTTGTGAATGTTTTCTCTATGTCTAAATTATAAAAAATATAATAAATGAAATGCAACAATGATAAAAAAAACTCCAACAGTTTTGGCATCATAGAAGATATTTATAAATAAACAAAGATTGTAATGTAAGGATGTCGTCAAATAAGCAATGGAGGTAGATACTAGGTAGTCATCAACCCATTACTTTCTCCGTTGTCAATCAAGCTGGTCAAGTGCTGATTGATAGACTTCACACACCTTTGACAATTTTACAGAGCACTCTCAGGCATGTAGGTTTCCTCAAGATGTTTTCCTTCGCCGT
>DWKL01005214.1:0-10063 GCA_018249415.1 Phareas burnsi
TATGAGAGTATTATTTTTGCTGTCGGCGGGCCACCAGTATTCGACCGGCGGGCCGCGGTCTGTGCATCCATGGTCTAAGACGACTCTATAATTACCTTGTATAACTTATTTTCGATATATAATTAATAGTTTTATGGGTACTTTTAAAAATCCATAAAAAGAAAAATCGTATTTATATTGAAATCAAAGATTTATTTATATTAAATATAAAATAAGGTAGGCTGGTCGGCACATTCTATCATAGAAACAATTAGTTTGCGATAGCTGAAGTGAGAGACAAACGCGCCTACCGTTGAACTATTCTTTATATATTACTTTGTCTCGTTCAGCCGGATGGAATAATATATGCGATTATTATTATTGAATTGGGCAGCGCGTCTTATTATAAGCGTATACCGGTTAAAGAGAAGCGAATTTTGATCTAATTCAGTTAGATTCCTGAGTTCATTTTAATTAAATCATTTGTAGTGTTGTTTGTGTTAAAATAAATAACTTTGGACAAAACCAATTAGTTTCTATTATAAAAAAAAATACATGTGTGCAATTCACACGTGGTAGAAGTGAAACCTTCAAAAATTTTGGCTTCACGATAATGAGATGAATGTAAAATTTTGGGAAGAGGATAATTGTAGGTTTTTTTCCCCTTTTTTATATATGTATATTAAATAGATCCATTACGTATTATACACATAGTACATGGCAATAAAATAATAATTTCTCCAATTATTTATTAATTTCAACGCCATCTATAGTTTTAAGACGAAACAGTTATGCGATTAGCGTCATCTATACACAAATGAAAAATTTATTACGCTACTGCAGTGCGTCCGCCATCTATTTACAAAATCTGTCATGACGAAAAATAAACTTATGAATTTATATGTCTGTCTCTTTTTATTGTTGCTTTTTCATTTCATCGCCTTTTAAATCATAACGATGCTAAAGAAGTTTTCACTTCAAAAGAAAAATCCGAGAAGTGTCCACAGCAAACAGTACGTTAGGAAGCTTCCCTTGAATAAATTGTAGTTTAGGCTCAAGAGAGGTAGCGCCATCCGATGAGAGCTTGAGAGAGTGACGCAGCCAGTGTTGCAGGCAAGGGCGTGGTGGCGGACTCGTCGGCGTGGTGCGTGGCCACGGCGCGCACGCAGGCGCTGCAGCGCGCGGACGCCGTGCTGCTGCTGGGCGCGCGCCTCAACTGGATGCTGCACTTCGGCCAGGCGCCGCGGTACGCGCCCGACGTCAAAGTTATACAGGTGACGCGCCGACTGATGCTGGTCTATATCATTTATTTAACACATTGACTGCGGCAAACACACCTGCCGCGTTTTACTGTCCGCGCCACCCGTGCGGCGCGCACGCATACGGTGTGTGCCGCCATACTAGAACACACCTGTAGCGTTGCGCGCCGCACGGGTAGATCGTTTCGAATATTAGCGCCAACGTGTTAATGTATTTCCCAACGGGACAGAATTAGTAATGGTGAAATCCGTAGACGAACTTTTGTAGGCTGGAGAGGCAATGGGCTGGCCGCGTCGCTCGGAGGACCGATAACTGTTGGGGATAAAGGTTCTCGTAGAGCGATTACGTCTGGGCATTAGGAGCCCGGGTCGCTCCCCGACAAGGTGAACTTGAAAAAGACAGCGGGAAGCCGTTTGATTCAGAAGACACAGGACTACTTGGAGTGGCGCCGGTTAGGGGAGGCCTATGTCCAGCATATATATTGCAATTTCTAAGTAACCCTCAATTACTTCTGCACTAATCGCGATACCTACGCGCTTTCGAAACTAACTTCACTCGGGAGGCATTTAAGTTTTGCGCGTACTGTACACCTGAAACGAAGTATATTATACAACCATTCAATAACATCAAACTTTCTCAGGTGGACATTTCACCCGAAGAATTCCACAACAGCATCAAGTCGGAGGTAGCGGTGCACTCGGATATCAAGCCGTTCGTCGAGGCACTAGTGGACAGGCTCGCGGCCAGGAAGTTCTCGTTGCAGCCCGCAACCAACGGCTGGTGGCAGGCGCTCGGGGAGAAACAGAAGAAGAATGTGGAATTCGTTGAGGTATGCTTTTTTTGTTTTTCAAGTTGGCTCCACACATCCTCCACTAACGTCCATGTTAACCCCAAGATAACAAAATAGCATTGGACACAACTTCTAAGTTCTGTGTACGAATATATCCATTAATACTCGCACTGTGTTCATGTGTCGTGACAAAAATACTTATTGGTCCTCTGTTTTATTTTGTGAATATAAAATAACGTCAAAAATTTAAACGCGACTGCAATAATATCTCTACAAAAAAAGTTAAAAAGTGCATAAACTATGAGGAGAACTGATAAAATATAATTGTGATTCTTGCTCGCTTTAAAATAATAATAAAACATATAAATTCTCTCAATTGGTTTCGATATAATAAGAAATGTTTGTAAATTTATAAACATTTTGAAAATCATTGCATAACTTTGCGAACCACCGAAGAAATATAAGCAGTGATATCCTAGTGGTTAAGATTCCGGCCCCTCGTAACGGGGGTCCGGAGTTCGAACCCCACACGCACCTCTGATTTTTCGAAGTTATGTGCGTATTTGATATTAATTATGACTTGCTTGAACGGTGAAGGAAAACATCGCGTGGAAACCTACACATCTGAGAGTTCTCTATAAAGTTCTCGAAGGTGTGTGAAGTCTACCAATCCGCACTTGGCCAGCGTGGTGGACTATGGCCTAACCCTTCTCATTCTGAGAGGAGACCCGTCCCCAGCCGTGGGGCATTAATGGGTTGATGACGATGATAGTAATTGTTAAAGATCGTCCCTCAGAATATATGATGCTACTCTACATCTCTTTCGAAAAAAACGCACGCACACATACTGAACGGTCGAAAACAAGTTTGAATACGCTTAATAAACCAGCGTTTGTTTTTATGTTTAAAGAGTAGCAAACGGATGTGCAGCCCACCCGATGTTAAGTGGCCATTGCAGTGCATGGATACCTACATGTAACCTCAAACAAAACTGAAACTCTGTCTGATGTCGTACTTAGATGCGATAATACTCCTGAGGACTGAGATGAGATGAGAACATGTAAGTGTGACCGGGGCCCACACCTCTCCAACCGAAACACAAAAACTGCTCCGCGGCGGATTTATAATCCGCTGTTTATGTTTCGCCCTTATAGGGCGACGGTGGAACTTCCCCAGACGAATTGTAGTTCTATCACCTATGTAATGTTTACAAATGTATCCAAGCGTTTATCTAACGCAGGCGCAAGCGAACGACAAGTCGGTCCCGCTGAACTACTACGCAGTGTTCAAGACGGTGCAGGCGAACATCCCCGCGGACTCGGTGATCGTGAGCGAGGGCGCCAACACCATGGGCATCGGCCGCGGGATGCTGCTCAACAACAAGCCGCGCCACCGGCTCGACGCTGGCACGTTCGGTACCATGGGAGTGAGTACTTTGAACTTTATTATCTATTTTAATTTCAGTTTTTTTAAGTGAAAAGAGTAGTACCCGATATTAAGTGGTCACTGCAGCGCATGGACACCCACATCTCAAGTGCCACATCCCTAACCTTATAAAGGGTTGAAGTCCTCTCTGAGGTCTTACGTAGATGTGATACTACGCTTGAAGATTACCTAACCTCTAACCGAAACACAAGTATTGCTCTATAGCGGATTACGAAGGCGGCGGTGGTACCTGGGCGAACTGCAGTTCCAGTTGTACAGTACAGTGTATCCATGACGCACATGGATTTTGAAGGCAAAAAAAGATTATTTATCATTATTTATTTAGCAAAACGAGCATATAGGCTATTTGATATAGTGGTCACTGCCACATGTACACATCTGTACTGACCTCAAGAAAGACAGGAATCCTACCTGATGTCAATCATAGATGCGTTGCTACTCCTAGACTGGAGCTGGAACACCTAATATTATTCTCTTCCTTACAAATCAGAACATAACAAGTTTACACCGCTATTATACAGCAGGAACTGATGCAATGCTGGTGCTGTTGTTGTTTTAATTTTGCACCTTCAAATTTAATTTCTTTCATATAGTAAAGTAGCATAACTCCCTATCTTCCTGTGGACGGCATAGAGTCAACTAAGAGATTAAATCCAGGAGACTGGTGATAACGTCTATCTCTAAAGTCACCAACGGCAATATCTTCCATTTTAAGGAACTCTATGAGCAGTAGTGGAGTTCCAAGGACTTATGGATGAATGTAATTTTAAAGATAAACTGTTTTTGGTGTGTATGAACTTTTTGGGTAGATGCCTAAATTATATTTTACATGAATAGATTCGGAACATGAGCAACTGATATGCTACTATTGAATACAAGTAAATGATTTCTCAGAATGATAAGGATGGAAGCCATAAATTGAGGTCTTGTTCTTACCAAGTTCCGGTAAACTTTACATTTCGTTAAAAACATTACGGAAACCACAGGCCTGTGACAATGGAATTCCTGACCATGATTTCCTTCATTGTTTAAAGTATATATCGATCAGCATCATGGCAGTTCAAATAGGCACTATTTATGGTCAATTCAGGCCATAATCAGTGCAATGATGATACGAGCTGCTGGGGAGGAATGTCGCATCATGAACCATTTTCACTTATTAGCGTAAAATCCACTGTGTCGTAACGCATTAAAGTCCACATTTGTATGTATCGCATCGCGGCAAAGCGGTGCTGAGAGGATAAGTGAATAATGACCTTTAAAATGACTATACACTTTGCTGTGATTGTAGAGGTTTGTGTATCTGTCGCTCAATTGTAAAATCGTGCAGGTCACGTCTGTGCCAGGAGATACCCGATTATGAAATATGAGTCGCTAGGTGAAGGACATACACTATAGTTTTGACTGCAATCTTTTTTACGTCCCGCAGCTGGACGTGTAGCGTAGAGAGCGTTGTTGTACTGATAACCTGCGTGGCGCAGCGGTAACCTTACCGATCTATTACAAAAAGGTTCCGGGTTCGATTCTCAGCCAGGCAGACGTCTAAATTACAATTTTAAATTTCCGGTCTAGCACTGGGTGTTTATGCACTCGTTTTTATGTGTGTCCGTGGTACCCACGACACGAAATCCTAATGTGGAACTATGAGTGCAGAAAGCGTTATTCTATTATTTGTGCTATTCCGATGCTTTTTGATGCTTCATTATTTTATATAGATATTACAACTAGTACGAGCAAATTGGAGGATATAAAAGCTGCTAGAACTCAATCTGAACATTGTATACTATAGTGGTCTGCATGCACATTCGTTACTTATTTTTTGTATATACAGTTGATGTGACATATTGATTTGTAACATTTTCCCAGGTGGGTCCCGGCTTTGCCATCGCCGCGGCGATGTGGTGCCGCGACTACGCGCCAGGGAAGCGAGTGATTTGCGTGGAGGGAGACTCCGCTTTCGGTTTCTCTGGTAATTGTTTATAAAGTAATAAGTAAATGCGGTCAATTAATTGTATGAAAAATGATATATATGAACACGGATTATACATTTGTTAACCATTTTTAGGCAATTTCGCGAACAATTTCTGTATAACACAGTTTTTGTATATCTTTGCCTCCTGCGCCTGGAATTATATATTGTATAATAGTATTATATTGATAATAATAATGTAACTATATTTGATAAAAAATTGTTTGGCTATTTTTGTCCTGGATTTAAAAAAAAGATCCCAAGATATTTATATTATAAGTTCTAAGTGTGGATAAAAAACGTGTCCAGTCTAAACTATAACATCTTATTTGCAGGAATGGAAATCGAAACAATGTTCAGATACAAGCTGCCAGTTATAATAGTAATTGTCAACAACAATGGCATCTATAACGGGTTTGACAAACAAATGATGGAAGATATTCAAGGTGCCGGCGACGTTACGCAATGGTATATCAATTGAATTACTTGTAGAGAATATTCTTCAACGTTAAACTTTCATTATCGTAGGGCTGGACACCTCTCAGAGTATAGAGAGGTATTAGGGTCAGAGCCAACCACTGAAACCAGGTAGTTGACTTTTAGACATTTGAAAACATTATGAACACCTCTGGCATGGAGTTTTTTCAAAATGTTTTCCTTTATAATTCATTTCTAATATGTTCATTAATTCAGAGCTGTAGGAGGGGAAAGCCTAACTACTCTATTAAAAATTTAATGTTAAACCCTGCTGCAGCAAAATATTCAGTTTCCAGAGTCAATTTCTTTATGAATATTGTCAGACATCTATTTGATAAATTCAATGGTGCAACCATTCCCTGGTTCAAAGAAAATGCCTTATTTTACTACTTTTCTTATACTGTAATACTAATGTTTTATATTTGTTATAACTGGTAATGTATCTATTTCTTTCTGCAATCATAAGCCACCAGTATCTAATTAAATTTTATATTTGAAAGCATATAACAGTCACATAAATTTCAGCACTCCACCCACCGCCCTATCAACTGAAGTTCGTTATGAGAAAATGATGGAGATGTTTGGAGACACTGGCTACTTCTGCCGTACTGTTGAGGAAATTGAAACTGCTGTGAAGAAGGCGGTCACAGTCACAGACAGACCCAGTATCATCAACATTCTCATCAGTCCCCAGTCCAACAGAAAGCCTCAAACCTTCAACTGGTTAACAGAATCTAAACTGTGATATGTTTAACATAATCTTTAAATCCAAAGTATAGTATAGAGAGCAAAGTATTTATACATTTATTTTTTTACTTTTGTTACCCAGGTATGGAACTTTCTATCAGATTATGATTATTGTTAATGGTGCTAGAGACTTACAGGTGCATTTGTTATTTACTTTATAAATAGGGAGAGGAATGTATAATATAAAGACTTGGTTTGTTGGATATTGTCTGTCTATTGAGTTCCTTATATGTCATCACATGTTTGTATATAATGAACTTAAAAATATATATATTTAATACATTTACATTATAAACTAAATCCCTGTATTTTATTTAACTTCACGGTAAGCAAATTAATCTGCTGTGTGGTTGGTTGTCCAAAGCAAACTGAATCTGTACCAGTCTGAAGGTCTTCACATTTTGCTGAGGCAGCCAATTAAAAAGTTCTCTATCACAGTTTGTGCTGCAACAAAGATAAAATATTAGAATATTACTCTTCAATGCTGATAGCACTTTTTTTAATAATAATAACGACACACTTTCTGCACTCACGACTCCACACCACTCTGTTGTGGGTGCCAGGGACACAAACACACCAAGAAGTGAGAACAAAAATCTACATTTATCTGTGTTTATGTTTGCTTAGCCTAGGATCAAAAGCAAATTTGGAAATGTGTGGCCCATAGTTCTTTGGTAAATTTTTGATCTTCTATTCGAATTTATCTTTCTATCTTTTGGGAACTCCAAGTCGTTGCAATATTATCATGACTGAGATCAAGACTAGCCTTGTCAGTGATTCCAAAAAATAAGTATAATTTGAATTATTCAACAGCAAAGATGTCAGTTGACACTCCATAACGCATAGCATTATATTAAAATATAAAATTTATAAGTAATTTCAAATAATTAATTGAAAATAATAAGAAAACATGTTCGATAAATAATTTTAGTCTTAAATTATTCAAAAGTTTATGATCATGTTTACCATTTTAAGATATTTACGCATCACTATATTAAAGCAAGTAATCATTCAGATGGAAGCAATCTCAAACAATCACTTGAATCATGTATTGTAATGTGCCGTATTGTCATGTGATTTCAATGAAGGTCAATTGGCACAAACACGTTTCATAAAGCAGCCTCGATCCTACACTTGACGTAGAGTGTACACACAAATTGACTTGACAACTACCAGATTTTAACATTGGCCTTATTGAGATAGCATATTTATATGTTTGGTATTAGTAAGTGTGTATTGCCATTCTCAAGATTTGACACAAGACAACATGTAGTAAAACTGACAACATTATTGAAATTTGATTTAGTGCTATAGCATGTGCACTCTTTCAGACATACAGATAAGACTTTTAATAAGCTAATCATTATTAAATAAATATAATTATTTACATAACTCACCCAGTTTGCAATTATTGGTTGTGGTCAAAGTATAAGCATCCTGATCATAGTCATTGGTTAGGGTGAGATCAGCCCCTCTGATGAGGAGCTCATTGCAGGTGTAGGGGAAATCAGCTGCTGCTGCATACATCAGAGCTGTACTACCAGACTGGAACAGAAATGAATATAAACATATTACACTCATAATCCCAATGGTAGATCTTTTATGCCATTGGCATAAAAACTAATGAAAACAGATACCTAACATAAATCAAACTAAGAACCATTATAACAGGCAATATAGTGATCATTTCACTAAGAGTTGTCAACAAAAAGAAACTAAATAATTTGAAAAAAACACATACTTGTTTGTTCTTGTTGCAGCAAATAGGCAGGCCATCCTGATCAAACTATTCTGTTCTGAGATAAAAACACTTACATCATCTTGTATGTCAGCATCAGCTCCTTCATTCAAAAGAAATTTCACAACCTCGTGGTGCCCGCCTGCCGCAGCCAAGTGCAGAGCGGTCTCGCCTTCAGGCCCCCGCGTATTAACATTGGCACCACTCCTAAATGAATCAATCATCACCAACCTATTACTTTCCTATAAAATGTGAATGATTTAGACCAGTCCAGATAGACTATAGCCTAAACCCTTCTCATTCTTCATTTAGCCAGCAGGACTACTTATCAAGTATATAGCATAACTTAATTTATGTTTGAAGAATATTATGTGTCCAGCATATAAACATGCATGTCTTTATGAAATCAAGGATTTAAGGACCATCACTGCTCATTATATGAATCAATGAAACAATAAAAGTAAATGTATTAAGAAATGTTCCCTAATGATTCACGCTCCACCCACAGCATGGTCGTAATCTCTGGATGTTTGTCTAAAGAGATCTGTTTAAACCAATGGATCATGTTGCACTTGTAAATACCTCTGTACACAATGCTGTCTTTCAATTCATCAAAATTTAATGAAAACAAGATTATCAAATGCATTATACTTTTATATACATTCTAAAAATTCATCATAATCAAGATGTAATCAAATTTGAAGAAAATGTGATGATATAAACATGAATGAGGAGCAACAACAAAGGATTTTAAAATAAAGTAAGTTGTAGGCTTCTCTTTAAAGATTACAGCAAAAATTACAATACACATTAACATCTTCTGAATACCCAACCATTTTAAATATACCCAAATATTAAATATTTTAAACTAATGTCCTTTGACATCGTTATCACAAAGGAAGTAGATATTAGATAGTCAATAGACATAAATTGCACTTACCACACCAGATCTTGACAACTATTTAACTGACCGTAGCTCGCGGCCCAGTGGAGGGCCGTGAGACCATGCTCATCGGTGATATCAACATACTGCTCCAGTTTCACGTCTTCACGAGTGATTTCTCCGCGCCCAGCCTTAGCGTGAAAGCTACAGTCGGGCTGTGGCAATTCGGGAACCCGCGCCTGCGTATTACCTACAACGCGACCTTGACACTAGACAACAATTCGAATCCTTTCAAGATACGAAAATCAATAAATCTCTCAATGCACTATTCTAGTATACTTGACGATAAATGTTACCTCTCTGCAAATTAGTCAAAGCTGTGCACTGGACAGATTTGTATGGCGTAAATGCGCTCTTCCGTACTCCATTTAAATTGGGCGCCCATCGTTGATATCCTCCGCTCCCACTCTTACTACTATCCTGGCTTCCAGAATCAAATTCGCACTTGAAATTATCGACATTCTCTTGCTTTATATCAATATTCTTGCCCTCATGTTTGACAGAAACACCTTCTTCCATTTTCACATTTGTTTGACAAAACCTAAACCCAAAGACAAAACAAAACAATAGTTTACGATATTTTGACGAATAATGAATATTTTATGTATACGCCATACACGTCTGTAATAAAGAAACATTAATTTTCGGGACATAGTTAAATATATCGCTTACTACATTGAGTTAAGGTCTAATTTCTAATAACAGTGAACTATC
>DWKL01005215.1:0-10063 GCA_018249415.1 Phareas burnsi
GTTGTGTGTCGACATATAGGAGACATTTTTGATATTCTAACATATACCCGGGGCCTGATGTTCCGTCTGTGCGGTATCAAATCGCTGCACAGCGGAACTATCAGACGACCCCAATGTGAAGCACACAGAGTCGATGCGGACTATATTGTATATTGTACATATTAGTAAATAACATTCAAAAGCAAAAACAATCAAAAGCATAAAAAAACCCACATGCCCGAGACTTCTCCGTACAGTTCTCAAAGATGCGTGAAGTCTACTAATCTGCACTTGGCCAGTGGTAGACTAACTTCCCTTATTATGAAGGGAAGGTCAGTACGCAATGTAACAGAAAAAAGTTCGATAAGGTTTAACTTTCATAAAGGAGTTTTAACAATACATACATATTTCAAACACACTAAAATATTCAAGAGCCAATTCCATATTCTCGCAGTAATCCAGAGTTCATCGCTACAAGAAGAAAATTTAAAATGTTGCAAAATCTCGGATGGGTGACAAATACAGGGTGCTACTACAAGGAACGTGTTCTGGGTATTTTTCGACTTTAGTATGTAGATAACGTTAACCATGTTTATTGGCTCCAACCCTTTTTACGTTCCACTGCTGGGCACGAGTCACTGGGCCGTCCCACAACTGGGAAGGCTTAGAGCATACTCCACCACGCTGCTCCAATTCGGATTGATAGTGATTATTATTAACGGTATATGTTTATTATTAACGTTTAGTATTAATCTTGTTTATTATCAACGGTGTAACGAGATTGTCTAGAATTTAAATGTAAGGCACTTTGTCTATTTTCAAAATATTTTTAGGGCATTTGGGGATACAGATCTGTGTGTTTCAGCGTAGGATGAAGTTGCGCGTGCCGATGTTACACATACTTTATGGGGTGGGACGATATTTCGCGCGGCTATGTAACACATAATTTAGATATAACACATATAAGGTATTTTAGCTTAATGACGGCAGTTCAGATAGATTTGGCATTTTAGCTTAAGAACGGCAGTACATGTAGACAGACGAACAGGCCGAAATTATAAAGGTTTTCCTATTGTCATTTGACTACGGAACCCTAAATAAATATCCTCGCTCTACAAAAGTATTTCTCAGCGAAGTTAGCTCAGATACGTCCACGCTACGGATATCACCCGTGCAAGTTGTTCAAAGTTAAACAGGTATCGAACGAGTATTGAATAGAATCTTTAAAACGGAGAATGTGTAGTGTAAAATTGTATATCTTTACTTGTTTTATGTGCGAAGAGTTGCGAATGAGCGTGCAGGTCACCTGATGTTAAGCGGTCACTGCAGCCCATGGACAACTACAGTTAGTCCGGGGAAGTACCACCGCGCCTTCATAATGTGCCGCGAAGCACTTTTCTGCTTCGGTTGGATTGGTGCGGTTGCTAAGTATACTTACAACGAGGCGACCATCTTACTCCTCAGGAGTAGTGACGCATCTATGTACGACCTCAGACAGAATTTCAATTTTGTTTGATGTTAAATGTCGGTGTCCATTGGTTGCAGTGACCACTTAACTCAGGTGGTCTGCACGCACGTTTGCTACTATTCGAACATAAAATAAATAAAGAATGCAGAAGACTGTATGGTCTTTTGGATATCTTTAAAATAAGAAAACATAGAGAGAAAAGAAGAAGAAGACGAAAAAACTAACTAATGTATTAATTGAAAATAAATGGCTTGGTAAGGTTTAAGACTGATAACGTCTGTACTCTCACAAAACAAAATTATACTTTATAAATTAACTGTAGCAGATAATATTTAAATTTTAAAATTAAAATATTTGTGATTTATTTAATACTTAAATACATTTTAGTACAATTAGCAGTCTATTTAGTTAATTCCTCAGTATCAACTTGAAGTTGCATCATCTCTCGACGCGTAACGGTTAAAATGGGACAACGGGTTACCTCCTTGCTCGATGTAAAAATACAATCCTAACTTTAAACGAGACTAAGCGCCTAGCTTAATAGAGATTTAATAAAAGCTAGCTTTGACTACTATTTCGTCTTCAAAGACGAAGAATACGAGCGAAGAATTCTCCAAAACACAATAGCCTCTTGAAGAATTCTCCAAAATACAATCTCTTTCATACAATAAGCTTTTCAAATAGATTAGATTCACTAAAATCCATTCGCTTGTGATGGGGATGCAAACAAATAGGGAGAAATAAAAATGGTTTTAAATCCACCTCTATTATGACCCGTATTTGTTACTAAGTGATGCCCGTATTTTCGTTCACATGAATAAGAACCATTGGCCACACTGCACACCTGTACCCACGTGTTTAGTCTCATTACCCATACTTCGTAGTGTGATGTTATATAGCTTAAAACTTTCCTTTTTTTTCCTTTTATGTTTAATGAGTAGCAAACGAGCCTGCAGGCCACCTGATGTTAAGTGATCCCTGCAGCCCATGGATACATTTAACTCCAAACTAAACTGAAGTTCTGTCCGAGGTCGTACATAGATGCGTCAATACTCCTGAGGGCTAAGATGGTCGCCTCGCTGTAAGTGTATCCGGCGACCGCATCTCTCCAACCGTAACACAAGAATTGCTTCACGGCGGATTATGAGGGCGGCGGTGGTACTTCCCCGGATGAACTATAATCCTAGCACCTATTAAAGCCTCCTCAATAAATAGCCTACCTAATTCAAGAAGATTTTTCAAATCCGACCAGTGGTTCCAGAGATTAGCGCGTTCAACAAAAACAAACAAACACACAATCTCTTCAGCTTCAGCTAATATACTATTAGCATAGATGTACAGTGGATATTCAAACTGAGATATGCTGCTAATACAAAGATAAATTATTTTATTGGCTCAATATATCTCAATCTCAACGTATTACAGAGATCCTTATAAATAATCACTGAACAGAATTGTAAGCACAGTTTCCAGACGTGTTAACTGCTTGGCGGCCACGAGTAAAGTGAAGCTCGCCCGATCGGTTGCAACGTCATAGACTGCGTCGAGCGTCACTGTCATGGAGCTCGCTAGGTGGCGCCAGTGATGCTGTAAATCCGACATATTCATTTTATAAATGTGCACTTTCACATGTTTACTCTCTTGCATTGAATAGTTTTAGGTCAAAGGTGTCTGGTGACAGACTCTGGCAGAGCGTTTTTCTATAGGTTATGTGAAACGCGAAAGTTATCGCTTCTCGTAACTCGCTTTCGGTGAGACAAGTTTTGCGCTTGTCCGAGGTACAAATACTATTTTAACTTTAAATAACTTGCCGGCGCCAAGCGAGACTTGTCCGTTGCAGTCTGTATCGAAACCGGACAGAAACAGGTAGCTTTACAGAGATTTTTCTTTAAAACAAAATCTTTTACGAATAGGTTAATCTATGAATAATTGTAATAGAATGCATACAAATAATTAAATTTATTACGTCTATCTGTGACTTTAAAGCAGACATAATATCCATCTATCATCCAGTTGAGGTCCACTGCTGGACTAGGCCTCCTCTAATCAGCATCACTCTAACCAGTTCTGTCTTTTGAATCCAACGGCTACCCGCAGTCTTCTTCAAGTCATCAGCCCATCTCGTTGGAGGGCGAACTGTATTTCATCTACCCAGACATGGTCGCCACTCGAGAATCTTTCTTCCCATAAGGGAAGGTACCATAAGGTTAAGTCCTCCGAACAATGCGGTTATATATACAGTTAGTTTACAGAATCTATACCTTTCGTATTTACATTAGAGAATTTAAAATTTTGTTCATATCTTATAGCGAAAACCTTTACGTAGTCCTTGACGACATTTCAATAATGTAATTTTAAAACAAATTATAGTTAAATTAAAACATATACATAGATTATTAAAGCAGGGATAGCCTAGCGGTTAAGATTCCGACGTCTCACACTGGGTATCCGGGGTTCGAATCCCGCACGCACTTCCGATTTGTCGAAGTTATGTGCGTATTACAAATTAATTATCACTTGCTTTGACGGTGAAGGCAAACATCGTGAGGAAACCTACACCTTTAAGAGTTTTCTGTAAAGTTCTCTAAGTTTACCTGTGTGTGAAGTCTACCAATCTTCTCAGCCAATGTGGTGGATTATGACATAAACCTTCACATTCAAAGAATACCTGTACCCAGCAGTGGGACAGTAATCACCTTACAGAATCATTCACGTTACATTTTTTATACCGGCAACAAGCACTACGGAAGGTCCTTCGCTAAAAGAATATGAACGACATTTAAAATTCTCTAATGGAAATACGAAAGGTACAAATTCTATAAACTGAGTGGAAGTCGCGAGCGAATGGAAATCGACAGAAAACAACGCTCCTCGGGCGGAAGGGATTTTTCTCATCGTTCATCCACTCGGAGCGGTTTCCTGAACTGAGCGAACCACATCTGTGGAGATAAATCTGGGGATGTATTTTCGAAATGCGCTTTGGAATGTTTGTAGCGAATTTCGAGGGAAGCACGACTAATTCGTTTCAACATCCTAACTAGGAAGATTAGGGTGATTGCACACGTAGTAAGTACGGACTTAATTTTGTGACGCATGTTTTTTTTATGTATTAGAATTAGCAAGTGGGTGTGCTGTCTGCCTTATGTTACGTGTACTGCCACTCGAGGGCTGTTACCGACTTTTATGCTGGAAGAGCAGCAAACGAGCATATCGGCCTCATAATATTAAGTGTACACCCATGAACACCCACATCTAACTTCAAACAGTACTGGAGTCCTATTTAAGATCGTACGTAGATGCGTCACTATACCTAAGTACTTAAATGGTCGTCTCGCTGTAAGTGCGCCCGGCAACCGCACCTCTGCAATCGAAACATAAGAATTGCTTTACGGCTGATTGCGGCGGTGGTACCCCTCCAGATGTACTATGTAGTTCTACCACATATGAAATATTATTTAAATCTATTTTTAATTTAGACCTTTTTCAATTGAAATCAAAATTTAATTAATTCAAAATAATCCATAAATCATTGAAAAGTCAATATATCTTACGCACGAAACACATTACAAAACACCTTTAGTCCGTCAGCTTTCGCCTTAAATTAACTACATGCTCGTTGATGTTTTATATTTCAATCATTATCATTAACCTATTAATGTCCCACTGCTGGGCACGGTGTCCACTAAGAATGAGAAGGGTTGGGCTATAATTAACCATGCTGGCAAAGGGCAAATTGGTAGACATCACACACCGTCGAGAATTTTACGAAAAGTTCTGAGATGTAAGTTTTTTCGCAACGTTTCCCTTCACCGTTAAAGCAAGTGATAATTAATTTGTAATACGCACATAACTTCCAAAAATTAGAGGTCTGTGCGAGATTCGAACCCCGGACACCCAACTTGAGTGGCCGGAATCTTTAACACTAGCTATCACTACTTCTGCTATTAATACTGTACTTTATGACTCTTTACAGTTCTGAGTTTACAAAACTCTAAAGTTTCCAAATCAAACGGCTGCAAACGTCCAATTCGCAGTTCATAAATTAATTAATCCTACATTGCAGTAGCCGCTAAGTTTTCTCACTGAATAACGCGTAATTGTAATTACTGCAGTGAAAATTTAAAAAGAAGCTGCAACAAAAAACGTTATCAGCTTTTCATAACAAACTAACTTTCAACAACCTTAATTAAATGTCTTGGTAAATAAATGCCGTATTTTCCCATCTTTTTTTAAATATTACTAAGTAGATTCGTATTTGGTAATATTTATATAATCCAAACGCAGCATATTTCCCACATTATCTTTATTTAAAACGATTCATTTGGGATAAGCATAGCCTAGTGGTTAAGATTACGGCCCTTCGCGCTGAACGTTCGAGGTTCGAATTCCGTACGCACCTTTAATTGTTCGAAGTTATGAGCATATAAGAAATGATCACTTGTTTTAACAGTAAAGAAAGACATTGTGGTGAAACCTACCTATCCTAAAGCTCTTTGTAAAGTTCTGGAAGGTGTGTCAAGTCTACCAATCAGCACTTAGCCAGCGTGGTTGATCGGGCCTAACTTTTATCGTTCTGGGAGGAGATTCGTGTCCTGCAGTGGGACATTAATGGATTGATGACGATGATATTGATGATTTGGGATAATAACTAGTCTATAACATTTCCAGAAAATTCCTGGATATTTTTTTAATATGAGCAAAGTCGCAACCGAGCGTGCAGGCCGCCTGATATTAAATGCTCGTTGCAGCCCATGGACATCTACATGTAACCTCCAATGGGACCGAAGCCCTCTGTGAAGTCGTTCGTAGACGCGTCACTACTCCTGAGGACTAAGTTCGCCTCACTATAAGTACACCCGGAAATCACACTTCTCCAATCAAGTCACAAGCTTCACTACGAAATTATTAGGACAGCGTTGGTACTTCCCCTGAAGACCTATAGTTCTACCACCTATTAAATTGTAACATTTGCGTAAATGTCGAATCAAACTCAATTTATGTATTCTCAAGTTGAACCCTTAAGTCTAACTAAAATCTTGATTATCCAGATTTTGCGAAACAGTCTGAAACATTACTTAAACCACGATAAAATCATATATTCCATACAGTATTTGAATGTTATGCAGTGGATATTGCATTACTAAATTTGAGGACTTATACCAACCCTTCCAACGTTTAACATGGAATGTATAACAAATAGAAAGGTCACGTATCCTTATTATTTACAGCAACTGAACTGATTTTATACCATGCGTAATAAGACAAACAGCACATCGTTATAAAACTTATATTACACTATACATTATAATTGTAAATATAAATAATAATAATGATCCTACACAGCAGATTATCAGGTTCAGTGAAAACTTATTTTACAGCGCGGTAAAGTCGAAGCGGCTAAAGTCGACTGTGTAAAAATCCATTTGCTATCAAAGGGACCTTTAATGGACGTTTCAACTTACAGCATGTGAATTTTGTGACTTCGATAATAAAGTTAACTTCTCGGTCTTGTTCTAGCGAATATAGTTCACAGATGACAACATTGGTGGGTGGTAACATTTAAGTCGTATAAATCCGTCATTTCTAGTTGACACTTTACTGCTGTATTGCGCTTTATTTTTACAATCGTACATAGTGTCCAAATGCTTTTGTACTATATGTTGGGTTTGAATAGATAATATATAAAATAGAAAACTGATAACTGGCGTATTCAATCAGAGCAAGCAGCCAATCATAAGTCAGTGACAGATATATTATTATACCTAAGGACTAAACCGGAACGCTCCAAGCAAGTAATCTCGTCTTAAAGCCATTAAAACCAGAACACAACGGCATATAAACTGCTATTTAGATAGGAAATAAGTGTGGCAGGGGTGTCGCCAAAGGCAAAACCACGTGAAGACATTAATTAAACAAAACTGTCATTAAAACAAGACAAGCTGGATTTAAATGGACAGCTTATGTAGATCCGAACCTATGAGCAAAGTTAAGCAACGTCGGACGCGGTTAACATTCGGATGAGTGACCGCTAGTGGCTGAATTTCATCAGCGTTTTCTCGCTTCAGAGTGCACGCAAATCTATTTTTAATTATTATATTTACCTCGATTATAATGATAGGATAGAGGTCATTAAATCTTGTCAAAGTACTTATGGGCGATTTTAAAACTTCCGACACAGGCTGGGTGACCCCTGTTACCCTGCCCCAATCCACATTAGAGCCTGATGGAGTATGTTCAAGGAAAAACCCGTGCCCAACAAGCATAAAAAGGTTTGCAACGAAAGCAGAAAAAATCGACAGGTAAATCTGCGCGTCATTTCTAGTTGTTATCAAGTCTATGCCGCTAAAATACATGGGTGTGCATATGAGGCGCCGAGTCAGAAGTCTAATAAAGTAGGGTAACGAAGATAGTTTGCTAATACGCTAAGATAAACTAGATAACTTGAGACGTTGTTCGCTAAATATCTCACGTTGCTCTTCGCTGATGCAATGTAATTTTGAACTGTAATAGAGAATTTGAGTGGCTTGCACTGATATTAAGTAGGTAGGATATTTAGAAGGTGGTAAAACTAAAGTTCGTCCGGGGAAGTACCGCTGCCGCCGTCACAATCCGCTGTTAAGCAATTGTTGTGGTTCGGTTGGAGAGTTGTGGTTGCCGCGTATCCTCACAGTGAAGCGACCATCTTAGACCTCTTAGACCATTGAATATTAGGGGACCTGCACGCTCCTTTACTATTTTTCTCACATAAAGGCACGCAAGGCTTAGCGGTAGAATATAGCTCACAGCGGTTTGATAAAAGCTCAAAAGAAAACACATTAAAAAACATATATGTTGATTAAAATGCGTCACTAAAAACGTCCACTCGGAATTCTGAAAAGATTATGTTTTTTTTAATACACTGAAACCGCTCTGATTACAAAACGGTTGTGTTAAATGACTTGTTCGACCATGAGCCAGTAAGTTGGAACGCCTTGAGTAAGACCCGCTAGAGTCATACAACAGTGTTTATACCTGATTTATTTGCATTATTAGATCATGTTGATAATGCTGATAATGATGATGATGATGATGATTCAAGTAATTCCGCATGTCATCGTCATTATCAACCAATTCATACCTCACTACTGTGGACGAATCTCCTCTCAGAATGAGAAGGGTTAGGCCATAGCCCACCAAGCTGGCAAAGTGTGGATTGGTAGACTTCACTCACCTTCGAGAAATTCTCGAAGAACTCACAGATGTGTAGGTTTCCGCACGATATTTTCCTTTACCGTTAAAGCAAATGATAATTTATTTCTAATACGCGCATAGCGTTTGAAAAATTAGAGATGCGTGCGGGCTTTGAACCCCGGACACGAAGCGCGAGAGGCCGGAATCCCAACCAGTAGGCTATTACTGCTTCTATTTATACGGTAAGTGTGTTTCGATAGCACCCAAAATAAAGGGAATATCATGATTACGAATGAATAGGGCTAATTACGTAACGAAAGATCCAAGCCAATTCGGCATTAACTTACATAAAACTTTGTTCATCGCTTATCGTTCAATCGTTAGCAGTACAACGAGACGTTAACAGTATATACTTATAGCACCCTCAATAGACAATAGGACTAAGACTGTAAACCCTCAATTCGGTAACGAGAAGTGCAAGCCAAATTCAATATCAACTTCCATATAAGTTCATACATCGCTTATCGTTCACTCGTTAGCAGTACGACGAGACGGTAACAGAGCATTAAATTTTCTCTATCAGCCGCGATGTAGTCACGTACAATAGAAGCGGCACAACCGAGGAAGCACTAATGTTATCTCATAACTATAATCGTTTGAGAAAGAAAATGCACAAACAAATGAGGGGTATATATTTATTTGTTCTGTTTATAAGTTTTTTATACGGTATATGCAAAAAAAGTCATACACTAACGAATCTAGAATAAAAAACTGCTTATTTCAAAATTAAATTTCTTCCAAGAGCCAAGAGAGAGAGCACATCAGAGTGTACATGTTATGGAAAACAAATTTAGCGTTCACTAAACGAAAGTTAACGAAGATTATCTATAAATATACATATATAAATATAAACAATACAAATATTTGGAAAGTATAACTATAGTTCGTCCAGGAAAGTACCAACGTCGCCCTCATAATTTGTCGTTGAAGTACACTAACAGGTACGGTTGCCGGTTGCTTTTACAGCGAGCTGATCATCTTAGTCCTCATAAGTAGTAACGCATTTACGTACAATTTCAGTCAGAACTTCAGTTTTCCTTGAAGTTAAATGTGGGTGTGCATGGCATGCAGCGATTACTTAACCGGTGACTACTTAACTGGTACTTAGATGGCCTACACGCTCCTTTGCTGCTCTCTAAACATAATATAATAATGATAGGTGTTTATGTATTAACGCCACCGCGGCGTTCCGCTAATGCGCCAATAAAGAGCAATCTTGTTGTTCGCATACAGCAACCTTATTGTTCTTAGGTTAGGTTAGGTTGAGTTAGGAAATCTGTAGCTCCCCCCCGAAGGAGCCGCCACCTTATCGTGGTGGGGGGGCTTGCGTATCCCGATGATCTCCAAGGGTCGGCTTGGAGGGAGGGATCAGACTAAGAGCGGCTC
>DWKL01005216.1:0-10063 GCA_018249415.1 Phareas burnsi
GCGGATTGGCAGATTTCACACACCTTCGAGAACTTTACAAAAAACTCTCAGATGTGTAGGTTTCTTAACGTACACATCTGAAGCAAGTGATAATTAATGTCTAATACGCACATAACTTCGAAAATTTAGAGGTGCGTGCGGGGTTCTAACCCCGGCCACTTGGCTTGAGAGGCCGGAATCTTAACCACTAGGCTATCACTGCTCCTATCAATTGAAAACAAGATACATTAATCTCTTTACTATATCATCTATATTGTAATTTATAGTTGAGGCGACGATAAAGCTAACGCACAAAGTATTATTTGTAAAATTGAATTTTTGAACAAATTAACAACCATATGCATCGACACTTCCTAATAAAACATCTGAAGTGGATATAATATTTTTACATAAATCACTTGAAAGTAAATTATTCTTGAAAATAAGTACAAAATGCAAAAATATATGCATACCCGTATCTACACCTTCGCTAAAAACATATGTAACACGATAGTAATTATAAAACCAGATTGTATAATATTATTGAATTCACTTAGTTTCCATTATAGAGGAGGATATGTTTTCATATAAAAGCCCTTATGTTTATCTACAAACGTTCACTAACATCCATTATCTACTCTATAATTATACGCCTCTACGGTTATTACAACCAGTTAAAACTATTAAGACGGATATAAAATAGTCAACAAGGATCACTTATTAATTATTTTGTATATTCATGGTATCTTGGGCCCGTCCCGTAATTCAAAAACCAGCATCATCAACCCGTCACTGTTCCATCGATATTAGTTCCTTAGAATGAGTAGGGTTTAGATCATAGTATATCATGAACAGTGACGGCCTAGCGGTTAAGATTCCGGCCTCTTAAGCTGGGTTACCGGGGTTCAAACCCCGCACGCACCTCTAATTTTTCGAAATTATGTGCGTATTAGAAATTCTTGAGTTTCGATTGGAGCCTTAAGATCTTAGACAGGACTTGGTTAGATGTGGATGTCCATGGGCTACAATGACCTCCTAAGCTCAGCTGGGCTGCACTTTTGTTTGCCAATCATCTAACTTTAAAAAAAATCCAATTGACGAATTGTCGATTCGTATAAATAAGTCTAATCTTGCAGACGGTTTCACGTTCATTCGCAATCCAGGCAAACTTGTAAGTAGCTTGTAAATTTAGATGTTTGATTTAGACTTAGCGATAAGTAAATGTCTTTGAGTGTATAGTATTTTATAATATGGAAGTCGTTGATGAGCGTATTTATGGATTATAGTGGTTAGATGGTTCAGAATATGAACAATTTCTGGTTTAACGCAGCATTTCTTTCAATGGAATACTGTGTAAAGTGTATTACTTTACCATACCTTTACCTATATAAAATATGCACTATGTAAAGTTAAATATACACCGTCCAGTGGTCCGATATTTTGTTGCGATTATTCTATCCATCCATCGATCAGTCTTTTGAAGTCCACTGCTGGACATATGTCTCCTCTAATCGGCGCCGCTCTAACCTTTCCTGTGCTTTCTGAATCCAACGATTACCCGCTGTCTTCGACCTGTGCTCCTTTTGCACGTGGACCTCCTAAACTCAGCTGGCCTACACTCGTTTGCCAATCATGTAACTTAAAAAAAAGCATGGTAACGCTCGTGGAATTGACGATTCGGATAAATAGTCTTGCAGATGGTTTTACGTGGTCGCCACTCAAGGACCTGCCTTTCCCAGCGGTTATCGGTCCTCCAAGCGATGTGGCCAGTCCATTGCCACTTCAGCCTACTAGTTTTGAGAGCTATGTCGGTAAGCTTAGTTCGTCTACGGATTTCAACATTACGAATTCTGTCGCGTAGCGAAATACCAAGCATAGCTCTCTCCACAGCACGCTGAGTGATTGAGCTTCCGGATAAGGCCTACAGTGAATGACCACGTCTCGGCTCCGTAGGTTAACACTGGCAACACATTGCTCGAATACTTTCGACTTCAGTCTCTATTATGCTATAATATTCACTATTTACATATCATTAATTTTGACTAATTTACATAATAATTTGAGGATTACTACTCAGTAATTGCAACTTTTTGTTTTTAATGCCTTTACTACGCTTCTATAAGATAATAATCTGTACCCTACAATACTCTACTTTATTCGTTGTATTAATTGGCGCCAACGCTGTTTATTTCGCGCTTTTATTGGTTTACGACTATTCATATTTGTTATTTAACATTGTTAGGTCTTTCCTTATAGAGAACTAATACGCTGCTTGCAATCGTTGATATTTTTTTCAATATTTGATCCACGGGAGGAAATTGAATCATCGAAGCAGCATTGTGATATTAATATCGAAATAATAGATATAATAATACTGGTTGTATTTAAATAGATTATCCAGTTATTATACTGAATTAATGCAAGATTCTTTAACAAGCATCTATACAATGTCAACCCCTGTTAGTATTCGATCAGTGTCTTTCAGAGAAGTATACAAGAAATCATAGCAAACATGTTTTTATTTTTATTATTATTTAATTTGTTTTTTGTCTAGCTCCTATTGATTCCATGTTATATTTTTAATGTACATCTTATTCATGGAAAGGCTATTTATTTTTAATCGTTTAATTCATTTTCAGTAAAACATTTCAGTAAACGTTGCGTAGATGTCGGTACAAATTCTGGAGCACAAATTAGATTACCGCACGCCGGCAACGGACAATTTGTGCCGCGTCGTGACACTCTCGATTATGAATGCGTTAGAACATCTAAACAGACATTGTCGTACATAGATGCCATAATTTTTATTTAAAACGAATATTTTATTCTGAGGTATTGGTGGACTACGCTTTGTGATATGGATACTGAAGCAGATGAATCAATGAATATTTCTTTGATCAAATTAAAACGTCTAGTGTTTGCGGCTGGCTTCTATTTCGTTAGCACTTTTCAGAGATTAGAAAAAAATATTTTTAATTTTTTGATTGACAATATTTTACATTTTTCGAACGTGTTATTTCAAATCCAAACTAAACGAAATGTACTTTTATTATAAGAGCCAATTTAATTCAGTATACGTTGCTATCAAATATAGATTAGAACATATTTCATAAACATTGTTTGAAAATATTTTACATGAAGTTGTAATATTTCAAATAATAAGTAGTCGAGAAAACCGTTACTCAATACTAATTTAGTCATCCATCACGTAACAACCGATGAACTTGAACTAATTATGACATAAGATGAACATACCTGCAACGGGCCCGAGGGTGGCTGCGAACAGCAAGAAACAGGTGACGGATACGAGCTGCATGTTGTCAGAGTGCGTGCGGGATCGGCTAAGTCGTGGGACGTACACTCGCTGGAGTGCGCTTACGCAACACGGGACACTCGGGCACACTGAGCGCGCGCTGCCCAGGACCCCCCCTTATAACAGAGACGCGTCCCGCGCGCACCACCACTGAAACAACGGTTCGGCCGCGTCTACGGCCGACGCCTCTACCCCCGCGTACATCGCTCTCTCTTGTCTAACCAATTGTTACCAGCACTTAACGCAGCTAGCGATGGTTGCGACGAAGCCCGCGGGTTCGCGCAGGTCGCCGGTGCCGTACGTCAGGCGGACTCGGGCGCGGACGTCCGGCGCACGGACGCTCGGCGCCCGCGCTCCTCGACACGGGAGTTATCTCGGCAAATCGTACCGCACAATAGTTTGCGTTCGCGCTCAATTTGTTCTTGTTGCGGTCGAAGCGAATTCTTCGCTTGTCCAAAGGGTTGTCGTAGTTTTTTCTCGGATCACGACGCGGTGCGGCGCTCTTCAAGGGTGTGCCTTTGTTATATCTCTCATTGAAGATCGGGACGACCAGCCCGACTGCAATTATTGCGTGCATTCTAATTTATTATTTCAACATCACATACGTGAAGAAATACTTTGTTAATATTTTTATATTCATGTCATTAAAGGTTTTAAAGCAGTAAAGGCACAGGGGTACGATTCCGGCCTCTTACGATGAGGATCTGGGGTTAGTATACCGAGCATCTCAGGTTCATCGAAATTACATATGTACGTATAAGATGAAATTATTACTTGTTTTGAAGATTAAGGAAAACATTGTGAAGAAACCTACATGCCTGAGAGTTTTCCTTAAAATGTTAACAGGTATGTAAAGTCTATTAATCTGCCCTTGGCTAGCGGGATAGATTGCGGCCTAACCCTTCTTATTCTTAAAGACCACTGACCAGCAATGGAACGTAATGAGTTATTAATAATAATGATACTCAGATTAATTCTTCAATTTCTTAAAGGTTAAATTGGTTGACGATTACAAACTCTAATTAGAGAATATCGTTAGTAGACAGTAGTAAAACTAAAAAAAATTGGTTAATAAATCTCCCCACATAAAATGTTGCTTTCGCAAAATGTCTATGGTTTAAAAAAATCCGAAATGGAAAAACCATAACGGTTGTATATTTTTAATTCATCAAACACTATATAACCGTCAAGTGCCGACCATAAAATATTTCTATCTTCATTTATTAACACATCAATATAATTTAAAAAAAGAATCACAACCAACGACAAGAGGAACGCGAAGTATTCGTTTGAAATGAAATAAATATAAGAGTGTCTTATCTTAAAAATAAGGGAACATAAAAATATTATCCGGCTACGGGAATAAACTCACAGTTAGTCGTGTTTTATTTGTTGTTTCGCGAGGAAACAATCTATACCTCACATCAAAACCGTCTAGGTATACCGTGTAAAAAAAGATAATAACAGATAAACAAAGATGTAGATCTTGGATTGTCAGGGTTTAGTATCTGATTTCACTCCTGTCTACTATTTCTTAATGTTTATTTCTACATTCTTTGCAACAAACGCCAAGTGATCTTCAAGTAACTGATACTCTCTTGAGTAACATTTCTTTACGACATTTAAACTGTAAAGTACTATACGGCAAACAGCAATTGGCCATTGGAAACATAAATTGAGCAATATTTATTTTAATAAAACTTATCATCATTATAGCCGGGCACACTTACAGCGAGGCGACCGTCTTAATCCTCAGGAGTAGTGACGCGTCTACGTAAGATCTGAGAGAGAACTTCAGTTTGTTTGTGGTTAAATGTAGGTGTCCATGAGCTGCAGTGACCGCTTAACATCAGGTGGCCTGCAGGCTCGTTTGCTACTCTTCGAACATAAAAAAAAACTCATCATCATTCAATTTGTGTCCACACAGACACGTTCAAGACACGTGTGCAGAGCATGGGTCTTCCCTCAGAATGAGAAGTTTTAGGCCTCAGTCCACCACGCTAATCAAGTACCAATTGATAGACTTCAAACGCTTTAGAGAAATTAACAGAATACTTTTTGCATGCACGTTTCTTCACTGTGGTTTTCTTCACCATTAAAACAAGTAATTATTAATTTCTAATACGAACATAACTAGTATTGTTTGAAGAGTAGCAAATGAGCGTGCAGGCCACCTCATACTAAGTGGTCACTGCAGCCCATGGCCACCGATATCTAACCTCAAACAAACTGAAGATCTATTTCAGATCATATGTAGATGCGTCACCACTCCTGAGAGCTAAGAAGTTCACCTGTAAGGTGTGTCCGGCAACCGCATTTCTCCAACTGAAACACAAAGCGCAACGGTGGTACTTCCCCAAACGAACTATATTTCGACCACCCATCAAATAATAACTTCGAAAAATCATAGATGCATAAGGGAAATTGCTCACTTAATGAAACTATTTACAAATATACTACATAGAAAATATGTTCAGAATGCTCATTTCTTGACGTAGATAAAAAAATATATTAATATTTAAAACATTTAAATGTAAACTGGAAAGTAAAATGTACGTTCTGTACTTTATTATTATTTGCTGCAACTGTAACAGTTCAAATTAAATTATTACATTATATTTCATCCTTTGCAAATATTTTAAAAATATCGCTAGCACATATACACAGTTCACAAAAACGTCTAAAATGTAATCTTAAACATAAACATGTACTTGAAGTAGGTATAATTTAGCATAACAAAGTTACTCATTTATGCCACCTATGCGGGGAATGTTATGAAAATGAGCGAATGAAAAACAATTGAGCCGACAAATTGTTGAGGTGACGCATGCGCATGCGCAGCACACACACGCCGAGATACGAGGTACTCTGGACATTAGATCTATGCTAAAACAGAAGCACCGACAGGACCGAGAAAGGGTTACCATATATTATCATTTTATCAAGTCAAGTTATGGGTATTTTTGGAACGTGTAAAAAAGGTTTTTGATTTTGAAAGATAGTAGATCTCTTTGCACATCCAACACGGGTTAGCTACTTATCCATATCTTTCTCCTCCAATCCGCTTTGGAGCAACTTGGTGAAGTACGCTTCAGGCTTCTTTTAGCTGCGAAGCATGAAAACAAGGGTTACAGTCATGGGGCATGCGATCTGTCTAATGTAATGTAGCCATTACGACGTAAATACCACCATTCCACGTCACTTGTGAAATGTTGTTATTACATCACTGTTACTGTTATTACGGTTACAAAAAGTCACAGTGAAAAATCACGGTGACCTTTTTTGCTTTATTTAGCACGTGATGCGACATGATTGACATGATTCATATGATGTACACGTATAACGTGATTAACGTGACATTCAATCAAAGCGCGCGGGTGGTCATTATAGTCAATATCATATTAAATAAAGAAAACCTAAAATTACTTTAATACAAAAAAAGTAAGCTGCAATACAATTCTGTTTATATTATAAAGATTGCACTAACTGACTGACTTGATCAAGTTTGAAATGAAATATATGGATTTTTGTTACATATCTATATTACTAATGGTATCATAGAAAACACATGTTTAGCGTAATTCTCGTGATGTAACTGAAGTGACAGCGACAACTATTGAGACGAAGGAACAACTATGTGGCTTTATAAAGTTGTTTCTTAGTGGAACGATTTATCAATTGCAATCAGAAAAGCAGATTACTATTTATTAATTTACAGTCTTGTAAAATCATTCTATTTATATCCTGAATCTATCAATTGATACATTTTCTTTTTATTTCCTTCTTTTTTCTTATACATCTACACTTCACCTTTGCACTGTTATTACTAAAGTATATTTAAATATTTACATATATGTTACTATGTACACCCCTACCTTTTTTCTTTTTTCTTCTTTTCTATCATATTTTAAACCCAAAGGTTGTCTGGAAGAAATCACTACTGTAGCGACAAGACCACCTTTATGTTTTAAGGACCTAACCTATATGTTTTATTTTGTGGTGTTCAAAAAAGAATATTTGTATTGTATTGTCAATCACAATACATTTACAGATCACCCTGTTTTTTTCACAATAACATTATTTATCTTGCACCTCTATGCATTCTCTATGATTAATGTCAAAAATCACCGACAGATTTTTTAATACTGACCCAAGACTTCTAACAAGTTTACGATTGTCACAACATATCATAATAACAATCGGAACCAATGGGCTTAAATGCCTTAAGAAGAGTGGACATATCTATGAACATACCGACTCATAATCGAATTAAACTTGGTGTTTAATTAAACATTAATACATATCAAGCCATTGTCATAGCTCTTTTAGCTTTATTTTTCATAAAATATCTTAAAAATATATATTTTTTGCTTATATATAAGTTTATAGTGTTACAATATAGTAACTACATTTACTATTGTATTATTATATATACAATTATATTACCATATAATAGTATATATTAATACAATTTAATAATAAAGTAATATTTCCTTATTCCTTTAGAAATGTGACGAAACAGCATATAATATACGTTTATTGGCCGAAAATAATTTTAATGTTTAACGACACGCAGATGGGAAAATCTTATGTAAATCTACTCTTATACTAGCACCAGTCATTATACATTTTGTTTCTTTTTAATGTAATAAAAGGGCGCTGTTAACGGTAGCTAACAAGCGGCTAAGTTAGGTAAGGTAAAAATAATATGCCCCGAATTTTTGGCGTAGCATCTAAATTTGTTTTAATCATGGTAACCCTACGCCGGTGGAGTTGAAAGCGAACGCCGCTGCATCACCACTTTAAGCATGTAGCTTTGAAAGCCACGTTAATTGGTGCTGTTTGCCAAAGAACCACCAGTCAGACCGCCAGCCCGCCCTGGCTTGACCACGGCCTTTGTACACTACAATATACAATATGATATACGAATGAGTAAATAATTATATACTAATAGACTGATTTTTTAATTATACTGTTTTGGAATACAAAATTGATTAACATAAACGACGTAAACGTCTGAATGCAGGTCCATACGCGTATAGACCTCTATAAAATTAATTAACAGAAAAAGTATGCCGTAAATCTGACCTACGGATTCAAACATCAAATCCACAAAAGATTCACAACTATAATAGAACAACGCGAAGTTTTAATTCTCTTTCCAGTGCAGATCAATAGAATATACATTTTAATTTCATTAATAATATATAGTTTAAATTGCTTTCAATTCTTTAAAATAAAAATATATATAATTATTCAAGCTAAAGATCACCTATGCCGGCAATGATTAAAATTAAAATTAGTTATCGAGATTAGTGTTACGAAACAGATAAACAAAGATTCCAAAACGTGCTTTTACACTCTATCCATCATTACACATGAATACCTTTACTATCACCGGTTTTAAAATACGCCCAAAGAAAACATCTCAATTGCCTAAAAAGCCGTGAAATTTTAAATTGAAGAAAGACCACAGTATAATTTTAGTTTGTTTCTATAAAACAGAAAATAAATTTTTATTGTTAAATTTAAGATGTCACGTCTCTTCCGCGCGACCTGCGTATGTTTTAATTATGCTTCTCGCACTGTTATAGCGAATTTTATGCAATTTATAACAATAACGAAATATATAAAAAATCCTTTGAAATTACGTCACGCTACTCTATACCTTTAGTCCGTAGAAATCATTTAAATCGAGCACGCTAAACGCTCTAAGAAGGCATTCGCTGAGTCCACTAAACACCAATATTTTATTTACTATAGAAACTTTCGCTACAAGATATTGCACTTAAGATGAACCATGCAAAAGTTGAATTGCATTAATGCCTTTGGGAACATTTTTAAATCTCTTTTTAATCGCATTCAGCCGATGCCTATCGTATTGTTTTACATTGGATGAGTTACGTTCGCCGAAGCGAGTCGATAAAATAAAATTCACAGTTTTATTTTAACAAAAAATCCAGATATTACTTTAATAGCTGCAAAAGGAGCAAAAGTGAGTAGATTCGAACGATACAAAGAGAATTTTTTTTTCGAGAAAAGATGTTACGGCGCTTCGGAGATCGTTTAATTGACCGAGCGCATGACTCTGATGTTTGAATGATGGCAGTAATAGGACCTCACATGCGGCCCGACAACTGTTGATGCGGAGATCACAATACACAACAATCTATTCGGGGATCAAAACAAATTAAAAAACTTACAATGGCATTTGAGGTTATAAATATCTCAACATTTAAGGTAGCGTAGAAATTAAGGCACATCTAACGCAGTGTCTGAAGTTTTGCGAGCGAGAAATATGGCCGTATTGTGTTTTAATTAGTGTAATTAATTTAACCCGTTTTAAATAAAATAAAGATAATTAATTTAAATCATATAAATTAAATTGAATTTTCCGTGAGATTTTTGAATATTTATTAACACGGTAACAAAGTACGAAACTCCATTTTATCTTAAATAAATTCATAGTCTGTCTATTCTATCGACTATCCATAAAACGATTGAACATATTATTGCGGAATATATGCTACGATAAACTTAATTGAGAGTAGATATGTTACTTTTTACCATGCAAATATTTAAAAATATGTATGTAACTTTTTTATAAACATGAAGACGCAGAACGTGAACGAAACCCCGCTGTTGAAGCTTGTTAGAAATTAAACGTAACTGTTAATTATAATAATCTATTACATGGCTCTAACCCTTTTATGTCGTACTGTTGGGCACGAGTCTCTCCCCATAATCGGGAAAGACCTAGAGCATACTCCA
>DWKL01005217.1:0-10061 GCA_018249415.1 Phareas burnsi
TTCATATGATAATTATATTTTTCTGGAGACAAAGGACGTATGAAGTTCCATGCATCGTTACTTCTCCATAAAAGTGAGAAGAATAGATATTTCAATTATAATAATTTTAAACAAAATGTGACGCAATTATCTTAATGTTTGTGGTACTTCGATCAAAATGTCTAAGGGCATATTTCTCATCAACCCTAAAACGGGTACGAGTCCTAAATTAGTTCAAGGGTTCGCCCTGAAATTGATTGAAGACAGATTTGCTAACTTAAAATGTAAATAAATAATTCAGGACTAAACTGGAATATCACATGTATTAATATGTGGTAGAACTATAGTTCGTTCGGAGAGTTGCTGTCGCCGCCCTCGTAATCCACCGTGAAGCGATAATTGTGTTTCGGTCGGAGAAGTGAGGTTGTCGAGTAAACTTATAGCAAGGCGACCATCTTAGTCCACAACAGTAGTAACGCGATTACGTGCGACCTTAGATAGGGCTTCAGTCCTGTTTGGAGTTGAATGTGGGTGTCCATGGAGTGTAGTGACCACTTAACATCAGCTGATCTGCACACTCGGTTGATATTCTTCTAACATAAAAAAGAAAAAAAATATATCTTATGAACATCCATTAAAATAGAGCTAAGAGCTTAAAGCTAGTTCAAAATACTTATTACAACACATTCCGATTCATTAACTTGATTCAAAGGCTTACAATATTGCATGGTTCAGCGAATAACTCAATTATCCTTGACATCTACCCTAGAGGGTAATAAAATATAAGCCTAATGTTGGAGTGCTCCAAGGGAGCATTTTCGGCCCGCCGTTATATGAGATTATTGATCGCATCGAAGGCTTATAATAATTCAGGTAAAATATATCTACCTGTGTCATGAAATTCTAATTATATAATATAATAAGATCAGAATCACATATGACAGATTTTAACGATAATTTTTGTAAATAAATTATTCCCCAGCGCATCAGAATTTTTCAATAAATATTAAATATGCCGAATCAAATAATACCTGTCCGTGACATTGAAGGTACTGTTGAAAATTATTTTTTATATTCTAAAAGATTTTGAATGCAGTAAAAGCCTCCATGGGTCGATACCAGAGTCCCCGTCATAACACCTATTTCTGTCTTCCAACAGCATTCCTTAACGTTACTGTCTTCTGCACGGAAAGGTGTGGTAAGAGAGACGCTAAAGCAAACCGTTCCAACTTAATCCTCAGGGATAGAAACGAAAATGTATCTGTGGCTTTAACATGTAGAACTTCAATCCTATTTGGGATGATTACAAATGTCCAGAGCAGTAACCTCTCATCATAGCATGAGGTTGACTGCACGCTCGTTTGCTACGATTATGCAATAAAAAGGAGCAAAGCGAAAAAGATTAGTGAAATTCATAAAAACGTCTCCCTGACAACGCAAGAAACCCATTGACAACTCTCAATAAAACTCGTGCGTTGAACAAAAAAATCCGCAACGATAAATAATCCGCCGTGACAAAGATAGATTACAATTTGCTCGTTTGTAGCCAGACAGCGCGTGATGGATCGAACGGAAACAGAAGGTATTCGCGAATATGGGTTATAGTATTGGTGATTAATTAGATTTTGTATGCGCTATCATCCGAATCTCGTGGATTTAGATGAAAATGCACACTTATGTCTTTTGTTTGTTCTTTGTTCTTCTGTGTCTTTAATCACTTGTATGGTTTTATTTTCTGCTTTAGTTATGGTTTTACTCCTTTGTGTTTACCCTCGCATTTGGATTAGAATATATGAATTACGTACCAAATCGCTCCAGATTCGTCATCGCTATTCTATCTCACATTCCTTCTATTTTATACTGTCTGTTTTCAATCAACACTTGGATTTTTAAACGAAAACCGTTTTTTAAACAAAAGTTTAATTTCCTTTACCTCTCTTTCTCCCTCTCGTTTCCTTCGTTCCTCAAGCGATCTATCCCAGCAAAGTGAGTCACTCTACATAGTTTTATAAAAATCTTTTTCTGATGATTTGTTTGAGGACTCCACTTGCCTTGGAAATTGTTTGCCAAATACTATTATGCACTGTAATACCAGTAAAACTTAAAAAAAAAAACAGATCAAGGCGCATTATTTAATGCCTTGAATTGTATGACTTATTATACATATGAAAGTACGATTAGCAATAGCCTAGTGGTTGAGATTCTGCGCTATCTCGCTGGATGTCCGAGGCTTAAGTCTCTCAAGCATGTCTAATTTTTAAAAATTATATGCGTGTTAATAATTGATTATCAGTTGCTTTAACGGTGAAGTAAAACATCGTGAGGAAACCTACACATCGTAGAGTTCTTTGTAAAGTTCTCAAAGGTGTGTGAAGTCTACGAATCTGCAATTGGCCAGCGTGGTGGACCACGGCTGTCTCATTCCGAGAGGAGAACCAAGCCCTACAGTGGGATATTAATGGGTCGATAATGATGATGACTTATTTATTCCATCATTTGTTTTCACTTGTTAACATCAGTTGATCTTCATGTTCGTTTGTAGCTTCCATTACGAGTAATATAAAAAAGGTGTCACTTGAAACAGATCACACATCAGTTACTACCCCTGACAAAGAGTACTCTTGAAGGATATAGTAAGGTAGACCATACCATGTCCTTCAAACCATTACAGCGGCACATGAACACGCACCTAAACACTCCCTTAGCTATATTGCGCGTTGTACCAATTAGTACATTGCGAATATTGCTTCCAACAATTTAGTTAACGAAGGCATTCACAGAACCATGTTGCATACACAGCATTAAACAAACACCTCGCATGAATAAAAACAATTAAAAGCCACATCAATTTCGATTACGTTTCGACAGTGTACCATAAAACCGATTTATACAGATAATAAATTGTGCGAAAGCTATTATGGAGTTTTTGTTCCGTAAGGATTATAGATTAAAAATCGTATGTGATATTTATGGGTGCAACCAAAATAAACGCTTTTGGCAAATGAATTATCATATTCAAATATTTAATGGTTTTATTGGTTAACGTTAAGCTCCCGTTAACGGCTTAATTTGCGCGAAAGCAACATAAATAAATACCAGTTATTAGTGTTTGTCTGTCTGTTTGTTCCAGTTAATGTTGAAAATTTTGACACACACACCCACACCACCAGTAGGCAAAAGGAGCACAAGTCGTCCCCCGACAATGTGGACCGATGACCTGAAGAAGACAGCGACAAGAAGAATTCGTTGGCTTCAGGAGATACAGGTCCGATTGTAGTGGCGCTGATTAGGGGAGGCCTATGTCCAGCAATAGACATTAAAGGGTCGGGATACTGGGATAGACAGACAGACAACCACTAATAACTGGTAATTATTTATGTTGCTTTCGCTCAAATGAGGGTGGAGGTGAGGACATATAGATCTTTTATCTGAGAATAGCAGTAATTATTTGACTTATTCATACCCATTCAAGGCTTTAGGGATCCGTAGCTTAACAACAAAACGGAACATTTATATTTTCGACCTGTCCTTTACGGCCGTCAGCCCGTCTGTCGGACCGTTACTCCAAACCATTTTATCGTTCTGACATGTCCGAGCATAGTTGAAATGAGGGATGAAATAAATCGACTGCACATAAGCGTGTGTGCTAAGTGTGCCCGGCAACCGTACCTCTCCAACCGAAACACAACTGCCTCGGTACTTCCCCGGACGAACTATAGTTCTACCATCTAATAAATTCTATATTTTCTTTTTATGTTTGATAAGTTTTATGTTAACTTCAAACGGACGTTTGTGAAAATTAGCGAAACTAAAAGAAGTCTGTCAAATGGCCACCAACTACTCTTTTTATATTATGGAAGTAAATGGTCGTCACAATACCAAACGCGGGTACATTTAAAATTGTAGGGAACTATCACAATATTTGTTAAAATACCCACCTACCGCTCGACATCTTAATGTCAAGTGTCAGTCAATAATATCCGTTGCTAACGTTTTAAAATTATATACAGGTTTATCAAACGACTTCTTTCAGTCAATAGGGGCTGAGACGTGCGCTTTTAAAGTTGCCAAAATTTTATCCTTTCCTCTTGAACTATGGGGCGGAAATTAAAAATAGGGCGGAAAATAAAAATATTTTTAAACCACAATTATTTCGATTAAAGTATGTTCGGTAGTTTTTGATTTATTGAGCATTTCCGGTTAAAAGTTATGGTGTCCTATATGATTAATAAATGTACAACTGCTGGACACGAGCCTCCTCTCAGAATTAGTAGAGCTACGCCGTAGTCCACCACGCTGGCCATATGCGGATTGGTAAACTTCTCACATCTTCAAGAACTTTCACAAGGAACTCTCAGATATGCAAGTTGATGATGATGTTTTCTTTCACCGTTAAAGCGAGTGATAAGATTAATTTCCAATGCGCGCATAACTGAAAATTTTGATTGAATCCCAGACCTTCAGTACAAGAGGCCAAATGTTGTCTACTTGGCTGTTGCTACCACTAAAATATATATTACTATATAACATATACTCTACAACTACTTTGGTAGGTGGTAGAACAGTCGTTCGTCTGGGGAAGTACCACCGCCGCCCTCATAATTCGCCGTAAAGCAGTTGTGTTTCGGTTGAAGAGGTGCGGTAGCCTGGCATACATATAGCGAGGCGACCATCTTAGTCCTCAGGAGTACTTACGCATCCATTTGCAACCTCAAACGGAACTCCGTTTTCGTTTGAGGTTGAATGTGGGTGTCCATGGGCTGTGGTGACCACTTAACATCAGGTGGCCTGCATGCTCGTTTGCCACTTTACAAACATAAAAAAAAAACTGAACAGCGAAAAAGTCATTTACGTGTATCCGCTAGACATTTTACGATCAATTTTATGGATCAACCGTCTGGCTGATTGATACTCGAGCAAAAGGTTTTCGAAAGAAATCGTTTTATACCTCCGAGCGAACTCCTTTTACATTTAAGTTACAAATGTAAATAAAAATGATGTGTAAATGTAAGGAAATCAGTGATAGCTTAGTGGTAAGATTCCGAGTGTGGGGCTATGGATGCGGAAAGCATTTGTTTAAATAAAATATGAAGAACACTTGTTAGGTTTATATTTATTAAAAGATAGAACATCCTTGATGTAATAAAAGGAGGTTGTTTATTAAATATATGGTTAAATGTGTAAAATAACTGGTTGAAAAAGAAAGAGGAATAAAAACGTTGACAGCTAGATGAAAAAAAAACAAGTGAAGACGGCGGCATCGAGATTGGACATGAGACGACGAAATTAGGGAGGCCAATGGAAAACTGGTTGATAATTGTATTTGCTAACATGGAAATGCTCATTTATGACACCGAATTTATATTCTGGTGAAAATTTACTCGGAATTGGATCTGGACAGCGTTTCCTTCTGTATTCTTGTCTTTCTTCTTCATTTAAATTGCGCCACATTTTTTCCAGTTCCCAGTAGTTGGGGTCTCTTGTTTGATCTGTTGGTTTATCGTCTAAGACAACATCATTTTTAGCCATTGCTGAAAATTCTGTGAATGGGCTGTATCGGACTTTTTCAAATGGACATCCGTTTTTTTTCTTCCATTTTTTCAACGACTTTTGTAATTTTGCTATTGCCTTCGATTCATCGTCTTCTTTAAGTTTCCTTAATATGGACTTGCTTACGACTGCATTTGAATTGACATCAAGAAATTCAAATTGATTTTCATTAAAATATTGACATTTTAATACATCTAACCCATCTTCTCCATAAGCAAATTGTATAACACTGCTGTCAGAATCTCTTACAGTATGATCGTATGCGACACTCAATCCTTCTAAATGTTTAATAAGACATCGCTGTAAATAACCTGAACGACTTGTTTTCACAGCTGTATCAATAAGACCTTCACGGCCAGCCATACAATGGAAAAAGAATTCTTGAGGTTGAATACCCGTCATAAAACGCCCGTCAATAAAACCTCCAGCTCTTGGGGATATATCATATGGTGGAAAACTAGGTAGTGACCTTCCAGATATCATAAGTGGCGGTCTTTTTCCTTCTAACTCAATTTGACCGAGTAAACAGGAAATCTGCATAGTGTTTACGGTTGATCCCTTTGCACCTGACTGCACCATTAATTGTAGATTGTTGTATGGAAACTTTTCAAGCAAGCCTTCTGATAAACACACTGTGTTAATATTGTTTGTGTATGAATCTAAAAGACTTTTATATTGTCTGTCTAAATTAGCTCTAAATTTAGGATCCTTGATGAGCATTTCACCGATTGTTTCCTTAAGCTTTAATTCGTCAACATCTACAGGTAACTCAGTGGCTTTAGCAGCTGCTACTTTTCCAACTTTACGCACCAGGCCGATAAAGTTATCTCTTTGTTTGTCAGCTTCTTCCACGACCAGAATATCTTTGACTCCCAGAGTGAAACCTATCCACTGTAGGTAAAATGTAAATACTTTAGAGAAAGAACTCAGAAGTGCACTTGAGCTGTCACCTCCGTACAATTCATACATGCAATGAACTAAGCCATATGGTGTTGCCCCATAATGAGTTTTATCCAAGACCCCACATAATAGTTCACCTCTGTGGATTATGACTTCGGCTTCTGACATTGCATTTGGATTAGCAAAAGGAGTACCACCGGCTTTCCATGTCCGTCCGGGTTTCTTCTGCCAAGCTTTAGAACTGATTTTAGCTTTACCTGTTAATGAAAGATATGGTTTTCCTTTGGGAATGCTATTGATTATAATTGTAGACAGAATTTGTTTTCCAGACCATAACATTATTGGTTTTAAAATTGTTGGAGGTAAAAGTTTGATTTCTCCCTTATGATTGGACAAAGCTTGAAAGACCAATTGTTGGTAATCCGCTTTGGTAAAGAAAGCTCCTCTAATGGACATTTTTACACCTGATATAACATGATCTTGAATCAATCCACTCAAGGGTGTGCCGTCTTTAGGTACAAGGTACTGTTTTCTAACTGACATTATATTGTATGCTTCACTTCTAGCAATTTCGTTTTGGGGAAAGTGTGCATTCATTTCATCACCATCAAAATCAGCATTGTATGATTTGCAGTTGGCATAATGCAATCTTAATGTCTTTTCCCCTTTAAGAATCCTCGCCCTATGAGCCATCATACTAGGTTTGTGAAGAGATGGCTGGCGATTTAAAATAAGTACATCACCATTAACTAAATGTCGATGGACAATTTTTAAACCCGAGGACTTGTATTCATCAGGAGTTAATAATCTCTTGGCTAGTGATTTTCTCTTTTGAATAGAGTCTGGAGGTATTCTAATTACTCGTCCATTTTTTATTTCAAGCTTCTCAGCACCTGGATGTATGTTTGGTCCATTAATTACCATTTTCCGTAATTCATCAACATTCCATTCAGTTACGGGCACTGGGTATGTCAGTTTTGTAGCGAAGGCATCAGGAATACCAATTTCATCAATATCTACATTTGGATCTGGTGTGATAACAGAACGAGCAGCAAAGTTAACTCGTTTTCCCATCATATGCATTCTGATAACACCAGTCTTCTTTTCGAGAATCTGTTTTAAGCCTTGACTGGCCAGACCTTGGCCTTCGCAATTAAGTACATGGTTAACATGCCTCTGTAGATCTTGCCATACTGTGTGAAGTTTTTCAGGTGGTGATTTGCCAACTACACTTTCATAAGCTTGTCTGGGCAGTTGATCAAGACCATCTATTGCCTTTTGTTGATCTGATGCAGATAAAACCTGTAACACAGCTCTTGCAGAAAAAGCAGTTTGAAGTATACCTTTATACACATTTGTTTGAGGATGTTCCATCAATTCTCCTTGTAATACATTACATGGTCTCACACTAGGTGGAAGTACTAGGACTAATTTCATGAAAAGAATATCTGTTATTGGATTGGTTTTGGAGTGCTTAAGAATGGGGATACAATGGGACAGAATATCTGCATCGTTTTGTGCAATTGCTTTACAATACCGTTGGATTTCATCTGGCATTAATATTTTGATTCCTTTTCCTGCACTTTCTGCACTAACATTATACATTATTTTGTTATCCGATGTGGTGACCTTGATTAGTTTAGCTCTGCAGTATATACAAGTTTTAGAAACATTGATAGCTCTGAAAACGTTACTAATTGCCTGATTTCTTAATTTGTCTGTATTTTTGTTATGAAAAACTTCAATGACTGGATCAATCTTTTTGATTAGCTTCTGATATTTCCTTATGGTTTTATTCATTTTTTCAGGTGAAGTTTCACTTCTAAACTCCTTAACATCACCAATGAAGTTCGCTAAGTCTAAAGCTGCTGTAACATGACCAGCATCAAGCAACTGGAGCTGTAACTGTAAAAGAAACTTTGTTCTATCGTCCATTTGGATTTTGAAGCATTTTAAGCAACTGATCCTGAATAAGGTATAAATATTTTTGATATATAGTGGGTTAATAACAACCAATGGCAATTCTATGTGACCAAAGTGACCAGAACAGTGCAGTAAAGAGTTGGAGCAGGTAGCGCAGAAATCATTTCTGTCCCTTATAGGTCCTAGAGCGGGATCATAAAGACCACCCTTAATAGGGTTGCCCATTGTGTCAAAAGAAGTGGTATTTGTTATTTTAGTAACACTAAGGTTGCGTATATCTTCGTCGCTGAACATGAGGAATTGTATGGAGTCAGGGTCCACGGAAGTCAGCCCCGTTAGAGCCGACGTAAAACCGGATTTAAAATCCATGTTTGGTCTCTGTAAAAAAATAAGTACGTGAAAATAACATAACCTTATTTCTTATAACCTATCTTTTAGTTTTGTACTTATCGGTATCGCTCAGTGGATACTTCAATCACTATTTTTGCATTATTTAATAAATATTTTATAATACTTTTTATATCATTATATTTTAAATATTAAGCAGACGTTTTGCCGAAAACACGCTCAGACTTGATTTCAATGACAGTGACATTGACAATATGAAAATCTACAAATTATAATTGATTCAAACGAAATTATTGACAAATTTACACGTGAAAAGTCAAATTCAAACCTTCTTTTAATCTGTCATTGTCATGCGAAGTCATATCAAAACCGAGAAAAGCGTAAACTATTCTATCCATAGATATATTATTGTCTCTATTCCAGCTTGGTGAATAATTTTGCGGTATGGCAACATCGTACACCAGACAGTCAACATGGCGGCCCAAGATGAAGTTGACGTATGTGAAAGTTGGGAGGATATAGTCGAAAATGGAGTAAGTTAAATTGTGAGAAAGCCGATACCGTCTCTATTTAGTGGGTGGGCTTGCAGATAATTGCACAAAGCAATCGTTTCCCTGTTTCAGTTAGACGAAAAAATCCATCTAATGTCAAGTGGGCCCGCGCCAGTGAAAACTGCTCTCAAAGGTTGTAAGGTTACAAACGTAATTGTTGAGGAGAACGCGTGTATAGGATCACAGTGTGTAATGCCGGAGCCGTCGATTCGAATTTTGAAACGGCCGCCGTCGCTGGCGAGCGGGCAGTTGAACGGGGAAAACCGCGCGCGTCCTGTAAAGACGCTTGAACAAAGACAAAAGGAGTATGAACAGGCTCGTCTGCGGATATTAGGCGAAGCCCGAAGCCCTGAGGATGTTATTGACGACAAGTGAGTATCTACAAATAGTCCGTTTTCGTAAATATGGTGATGTAATCGCATTGTCCATAATTAACCAAGCAAAGGCCTTGAATGAAGCTGTGTTCGATAAATTCTTTACAGTTCCTTTTTGAATTGGCTCTGATATGTAGGAAATCAGTTTGAATTTATATTTTCCGAGACCAGATCAGAAACAAATTTATTTGATGTACTTTAAACTACTACAGTATAGTAATAATCTGCATGTGCACAAAAGTAAATAAATATTTATGGCTATTAACTTACACGTCTATAAGATCTGGGAGTACAGATTCTGAGATGATTTTCAGTATGTTATTTTGACCAAAATATCAATATCCTAATGAAATATATATAACAATAATTAATAGGTGGTAGAACAATCGTTCGTCTGGGGAAGTACCTCCGCCGCTCTCATAATCCGCCGTAAAGC
>DWKL01005218.1:0-10060 GCA_018249415.1 Phareas burnsi
GATATTTCAAACTAATTGGTTTAGCAATAATTATATTGTTATTATCCCTATCTTTATGATATAATGAGACTGTATTTTATAGATATTTTTATTAGTTCATGCTCTAGAAACTGCTCTTATATGTTTACTTTTACTGTTGCATTCAGTTACTCATTGGTTTCATAATGGATTTTAATTAGTCTAAATTACACAAAATATTTTATGTAACATTGAAACATTTTATTTATACTTCTTTTAAATATACTAGACCTTTGTAGTTACAGACGTAGTGTAACAATTTTAAAAGTTACTTCAAACTGTAATCCGATCAGAAATTCTAAATTATCTTAATGTGTTTCGTGTTCAATTAAATTACATTACTTTTTATCAGTCATTAAAATATTTAACTTTCATGAAAAAAAAATCTAAATCAACTTTTAAAGTGTTTTTCCTTAAATAAGATACTGTTTTGTTATTGAGATCAAATTACATATTTTTTCGTATTATAGACTATTATACATTAATGAAAATTTTAACTTCCCTGGACTAAAGCAAAGGTTTCTATTTTGCATGCCAATACGTATATGTCATACGTATCATCTAAAATTCTTCAATTTATCTAAAAAATTGTGATACTGAGAGAATATTTTAGTTTGGTGCTATAAATATTGCGATTATCTTTAAAAGTTTGAGAACCTTTTATGCATTTAGTAACTTGTCTCAAGTCGATATTTTTATTTTAGATAAGGAATCGGCTCTGAGTCTGAGTGCAGTCGTGAACTCGGCCGCGGAACTCTTGGCCGAGTACAATTTGAGGTTATCAGAAGAGCTCGAGAAGCGGCGCAAAGTAGCTGCCATGCTGCGTGACTTCGCTCAGGCTCAACGCGATCTCGCTCGGCAGGCCGAGGCCAGGCTTGAGGTACGTACAACATAATCCCGACCCGCGTCATGCAGGAGACTGTCACGCATGAGGTTCCGGTTTAGATTTGGTCAAGCAGATATGACAATATAAATGATGAATTCGGCTTTCTGTTCTGAGCCCCAGAACAACGTCCAGATGTTTTTGAACTCGTCTTTGTACATGGAAACGGACATGTACGAGACAGTGAATCCTAGTACAAGTGCATCTAGTGCGTGCCTACATCAAGAAAACACAAATTATAGCACTGTGGCTGTACCTATATATTAGTCTTAACATATATAGACAGGTCTGTACCTACAAATATTAGTCTTAACATCTATAGGTACAGTTTTGACTAAAGTCAAGTAGCGCTCTTGAGTCTAAATCCTCTATACTGTAGATAGAACTTTCTATCTGTGAAGACAGGAGGTTTTGTGTTTTCCATTTCTTTACTAATTGTGAAATGACTGAAGAAAGTAATTCCCTCATAATCCGCCGTGAAGCATTCTGTATGGTTTGAAGAGGTGCAGTTGCTACACTTCCAGCGAGGCGAAAATCAGTCCTCAGGTAGTGAAGCGTCTACAACCCTAAATTGAACTTCAGTCCTGTCTGATGTTATAAATGCTCAATAATGAGATCTGATGATGAGATGGCAGAGTTATAATTCGTCCAGAGGTTCCACTTTCTCCTTCATAATCTGTTGTGAAGCAATTCCTGTTTCGGTTGGAGAGGTGTGGTTGCCGAGTACACTTATTACACTTTAGCGAGGTAACCATCTTAGTCCTTACGAGTTGTACATATCTACGTACGACCTCAGGTAGGACTTCAGTCCTGTTTGGAGTTAAATGTGGATGGAAGTCAATGCGTTGCGGTGCTCACTTAACATTAGTAGTACGTTCGTTACGCAGTTCGTTGAAGAAAAGATAGCCTAGTGGTTAAAATTCCGGCCTCTCATACGGGGATCCGGGGTTCGGATACCGCTCTGACTTTTCAAAGTTATGTGCGTACTAGAAATTAATTATCACATGCTTTAACAGTTAAGGAAAACATCGTGGGGAAACCTACATGCTTGAGAGTTCTTGGTAAAGTTTTTGAAGGTGTGTGAAGTCTACCAATCCGCAATTGGCTAGCGTGTTGCACTATGGCCTAACTATTCTCATTCAGAGTGGAGATCCGTGCCCTGCAGTGGGGCATTAATGGGTTGATGATAATGTACGTTTGTATGCTAATAAAAAAATATATATTGCGCTCTTTCCCAGGAATACAATATAAAGCTGCAGAAGATCTACGCGGTGAAGGCGGAGGTGAAGTCGCACATCGACAACCTGCCGGACGTGTCGCGGCTGCCCGACGTGACGGGCGGGCTGGCGCCGCTGCCCTGCGCCGGCGACCTCTTCAGCGTCTGATGCACATATCGACCATTATTAAAAATCAAAATCAATATATTTTTTCAAAGTAGATTCTTTTTCAACGTCAAAAAATCTATGTCATTATTATCATCATCATTATGACATTATTATCATGATGATTATTACATCATTATTGTCACTTAATATTGACTATGATTATTATCGCTCAATACTGACCATCATTATCATCAACATTATCATCATTCAGTTTCGATCATTATCATCAACACTATTATAATTAAATTTTTCATAAGAATTGTTATGAATATCTCAATGTTTCAATGTGAAGCCTAAGTTGAATTTTCTTAAGTTATCAGGATCCAAGCGAATAGAGCTTATCAGCTTGATAATAATCACCATCCAAGTATCTAGCAAACTTTGATTGAATATTGATGACGACGATTATCGCTCAAATGTGACAGATAATTTTATTCAAAAACTAAATTTTTACAAGTAAAATCTAAATGACCTCTATTGATGATTGTTCGAATTTGAACCGTACATCACATATCAAGTTCCAAATGACGATTAACCACTCCTTAAATTTAAACCCCAAATAACATTTTCATTATTGAGATTTTTCACAATCAATTTTAATTCTTACCCAATTTATTTTAATAGGCTAATTTTATGATTATTGTTGTAATAAAGCCGTGAGACGTAAAATAAACTTCCATATATTTGAGACATGGCGACGGAACATAGGTCCTCGATGTCCCGCGTGGCTCGATACAGATCTGAGACGCAGAAGATTCCGGGTTCGATTCCCCAATCAAACAGGCTAAGTGATGAATTTAGATTTCTGTCCTATGTCTGGGTGTTTGTGTACGTATCTTTCTGCATATCCACGTCAGCCACAACCCAGGGCTTCCCTTACTGTAGCGCTATAAGTGTAGTAAATGTTTATTTCTTTATTCTCTGTCATTTGAAAAATTAATAGGCATGATTGAAATTGATTTGTATAACTTCCTGTAATTTTTGTAACTCTTGTAACTTGTCCAACTTTGATTATGCGGCTCATATTCTCTGCCTTCCCGAATACATGGATTAATATGAATTATTTACGTGTCTGCGTACGAATCGTGTACGTTTGCTTGCAGGTTCTGTTACGACATTCGCACTATTAGGCGGCATTAGACAATTTTAGATAAGTGATTTTAAAATTGCAAAGTATGCTGTTTATTGACCCACTTTGCCTTTACAATTGTTTTGTGTTAGCAAATGTTATATAAGCATGAATATTAAAAATGTTCGTTGACAAGTCTATTCTGTTATAACTCCCCAATTAATAAACTGATTTAGATTAAAATTGGCATGTCTACTAAACTAACTGTCTAGTGCATGCGAACTCAATGGAGTACTCACTCCCATCAATGTAATATTTGAATCTAAATCCGCAATGCCGCAGTGCTGCTGTGTACTGGTACTAAGGGTGTGGTATATTAGACTTAGTCATAATAACCTAAAGCAGATGTAAGTAAAACTAGCCAGACTATAAGAAGACTAAAATGACCAGGGATTACTTCTTTTATACTGGCGAAGCCGAAGCCCCCAATAAGCAGTGGGGTTGGCCTGACTGCATACTTACGCATTCTATTATAATATTTTAATTAATATTATGGTATTATGTGTAAATATACAACAGTCGCCGGGAGGTATTTATCTCCCAGAGAACAAGCCCGGGCAAAGTGGGTTACCACGAGACCAGAATCCCCCCTCCCTCCTCCTACCTCCTCGGACGAACTATAATTCTACCAGTCTACCAACTATATGCTGACCGTATGCTGTCAAGCCAAGTCAAGTTTTCTGTTGGCTGAACGCTTCGTATCTCTATAGACGCCCTGTTTCATCTACCTGAAGCCATGCACAATATTCTTGTAAATGTCTTTAAATAGCTTATTTAAGATCCATTTGACTAATGAAATACCAGAAGTATCAATTAGATTATTTTACTTGGTCTACGAATGGTTTAATTTTAGAAATTAATTATCACTTGCTTTGACGCTGAAGGAAACATCTCGAGAAAACACATCTGAGAGTTCTCCGTAATGTTCTCGAGGGTGTGTGTAGTCTACCAACCCAGATTTGACCATCGTGGTGGACTATCGCCTAACTACCCGTTCTGAAAGACCCGCGGCCAACAGTGGGACAGTAGTGGGCCGACGATAATGATTGGGTCTATGACTACCGACGCCCGTTAATGTACAACGTCATACTTTGTACCCACTAAATGGACTTCGCAATGTTAGAAATGTAGTCAATATTATATAATCTAAACTCATTTAATAGTTTTAAGCCGTTACAATGTTGCCTTATACATATGTTATACAATTATAGGTACTATATTAAAATATGTATGTAACAAATAATATTTTTCAATGAGAGCCATCCGCTGTTTCTCGGCCAAAGATGTCGCTACCGCTGCTGATGCGCTTCTCTACTTGTAATGTTAGGTATAACGCTTCTAATAATCTATCCGATACATTGAAACGATACATATTTAGAAGAAACATCGATATTTTTATAACCATGTCAGGTCACATTACAAATAAACACTTGTAACTTTAAATTGATTTTTTTTTCTTAGTTATTAGAGGTAATAAGTAAGATGGCGATCATGAAGTCTGTTTTTTCTTTGTTGTTGTTTAAATTATAGTGAGTGCAAACTTGTAATCACATTAACTGCACATTGGGTGTGATTTAATTGTAATTGTATATTTTGCATGTTATCTTGATTCACAGCTATTTAGGGTTTTGAAGTTGTCATTTGTTTTCAATGTTGAGACCAAATAGTAGTTTAATTTGGTGCGACTTGTATTTAGCTACCTAACTCGCGGTATAAAGCTAGATAATTATTGGCAATATTAAATTATAAATTTGTTATATTAACAAGGCTTGTTTCTTTTTCTATTTCCTCTTTTCAGAGAACTTCAGTTTTATTTTTTTTATGAAAACGAGAATTTTGATAGGTGGTATTTTTTTTTATGTTTGAAGAGTAGCAAACGAGCGCGCATGCTACCTTATGTTAAGTAGTCACTGCAGCCCATGGACATCCACATTTAATCTCAAACGCGATTGAAGTCATAGGAGGTCGTATGCAGTTCTAAATTTCTAATATTTCATACATTCAAAATCTATGGTTATATAACATAAAGATGTATAGACATGATCATAATGATGGATAAGTTGCAAGCCGAGCAATTGCTCAGAGCAGCAAAATTGATACGATTGCACGAAAAGGAAAATCTTATAAAAATCCAGTGTTGAGCCCTGTAGGTAAAACAGTTAAGTCTGTTAAAAATTTCACCATATCATCTCTGGGATAACATGCTCATGGCTTATCATTGTAAAGTGCGACAAAAATTATTTTTGGCCGGAGCGGCTAAATTGCTGCATCGAGAAATGTTCACACTAAATCACATATGGATTAACATTTTACATAAACATATACCTTGTTTATGTGAGCAGTGATAGCGTAGGGATAAAATTCCTACCTCTACGCTACTGGTGCTCCGATGTTTAGATCTCAGGTATACAACTAACAATTTTCTATATTATGACCTTATTAGAAATGATTAATCACTTGCTTTAATGGGACAGGAAAATATCGCGAGGGTACCGTGTAGGCACGTAGCCTAAGAGTTTCCCATAAAGTTCTCAAAGCTGTGTAACCCTTTACTAGCAGCTGGGTAGTAAAGGGTTAGCGATGATGATATATAATATTTATGTTAATTATTTAAATAACTTCATTTCTATTTACTAAGAATTCACATAAAAAAAAACTTGATGATCTGTTAAAATAAATAATGTTCTAAAACTTCTTTGTTTGTATTATGACAGTTGACTTCAAATAATTTCTATTAATGTTTACAATAAACTAATAATTGTTTACGATACGTAAAATGAGTGAGAGCGTGGTAATATTTTTTCACGTTTAGATTGATATATAAGTGTTAAAGTATACTGATAGCCTACTGGTTAAGATTCCGGTCTCTCACACAGAGTTTCCGTGGTTCGAACCCCACACGCACCTCTAATTTTTCTAAGTTATATGCGTATTAGAAATTATCACTTGCTTTAACGGTGACGGAAAACATCGTGAGGAAATCTACACATCTGAGAGTTCTTTATAAAGTTCTCGAAGCTGTGTGAAGTCTACCAATTCGCACTTAGCCAGCGTGATAGGCTATGGCCTAGCCCTTCTCATCTTGAGAGAAGACCCGCGCCCAGCAGCGGGACATTAATGGGTTGATGATGATGAAGATGAAGTGTTAAAGTTCACACTTACTTAATTTTACAATTACCTATTTTGCAGACCACACGTTCCAAAACCATCACAGATACGTCCGATACGGAATCCCTCGACGAACCATTGGTAATATTTCAAAATTATTACCGATTATATATTTTTAAAAGCAAAATTATTAATTTGGATGCGGGTTTTACTTTATAATTTAAAAAAATTGTTATGAAATCATAAAATTTTCATTATATATAATATGTATATTAATTGGTGAATAGTCTTATACGAATATTACATTTTTTATGTGAGAAAAGTAACAAACGAACGTGCAGGCCATCTCAAATTCAGTGGTCACTGCAGCCCATGGACACCCATATCCAACCTCAAAAGTATTGAAGTCGTACGTAAATGCGTTACTGCTCCTGAAAACTGAGTATACCAATCACACCTCTCCAAACGAAACAAGAATTGCTTCACGACGAATCATGAGGGCGGCAGTAGTACCTCTCCGGATGAACGTTCTAGGTGGAAGATGATTAAAATACTTATCAGCCTTTCCCATTTTCAGATCGCGGACAGATGGACAAACAACATTAGCTACCGCCAATTAGTCCTATCCACTTGCATAGGCATAATGCAAATATGGTGGCACCCATACATACATGACTTCCGTCGTTTGCTGCCATTCCTGTTCCTTTATAACGTGTTCAGCGTGTTCTTTGGCTACCCTATGTTTTATTTGGAACTTGCGTTGGGCGTTGTCACTAAGAAAGGTGTTCTCAATTGTTGGGACATGGCGCCGGTGGCAAGAGGTGTTTGTTTACCTAACTTTCTAAAATAGAGTACAAGATTCCATACAGTACAATAATAAGCCATCACTCCTATTCAGGTATTGTTGACCGATAGAGGATAATTACTCAGAAAAAAATACAGTAATTCTGAGTAAGTAGGTTGTAAAGCAGTGATAGCCTAGTGGTTAAGGTTCTGGCTTCTCACGCTGGATATCCGGAATTCGAATCTCGCACGCATCTCTGATTTTACATAGTTATGTGCGTATTAGAAAATAATTATCATTTCCTTTAACGGTGAAGGAAAAGTAAGAATATTTACACGTCTGAGAATTCTTTGTAAAGTTCTTGATGGTGTTAAGTCTCCCATCCGCATTTGACCAGCGTGGTGGACTATGGCCTAACCCTTCTCATTCTCGGAGGAGACCCGTGTCCTGAAGCTGAAGAACAGACAGCTGAAGAAGACAGTAAGGGCTTTCAATTTTTGTTTGACTCAAGAGAGGACGTTACTGAGTATGAAATTTAGGCCCATAGTAGGATACGCTGTAATGTCATGGGTACAAACAAAAACAAGCACCAAGACCCAGAACAGATAACTAAATTCATTTAATTGTCTGCTTGGTCAGGAAGAGAATCCAATACCCTCTACGTGTCAGACCGGTATAGTAACGGCTGCGCCACGCAAGTCGTAAATATGTAACATTAGTGTGTAAAAAAATTGTATTTACCACGTCTATTGCGTCAAATCACACACATCAATCACGTTAATAAGGATGGTATGTGTTCTCATGAGCTGATTATAGGTGCCTAATACAGTAGCAGTTAGAAATGTATTGCGCTCACGTGTATGTCAGTGTCGCCTCATGTTACAGTATCTTAAAACCAATGCAGGGAAGTCGCATGTATAGTTAGTTTACCTACATAAAAGTACCTGTACTTTTGGTTACAGGCGTGGGGTTTGCAATGCTAGCGTCGTGTGCGTTCACCGCGCTTGCGTTGGGTGCGGTGAGTGCGTGGTGTCTGGCGCTGCTGGTGCACGCCGGCCACGCCTTCTTGCCCTGGCTGCACTGCGCTGCTGCCGCGCGCCCGCCCTGTGCCGCGCGGCACCGTCCGCGCAGCGCCGACAGCGAGACCCCCGCGCAGTCCTTCTTTTTGTAAGTACTATGCTGTTTCACGTACGTACGTACGTTCACGTATACAAGCTTGTAACACGGGTTCTCCACAACAGTTCAATCAAATTTAAATCAAGTTTTAATCAAGTCAAGCTTAAACTGAATTTTACAGGAGAACGCAAAAACATAAATCAATACCAATCATCGTCATAGTCATCGTCAATCCATTAATGTCCCACTGTTGGCCACAAGTCTACTATGGCAATGTTCGGCCGTAATTTACCATGCTGGCCAAGTGCAGATTGGTAGAGTTCACACATCTTCAAGAGCTTTACAAACAACTCTCAGGTATGCAGTTTTCCTAGCGATGTTTTCCTTCACCGTTAAAGAAAGTGATAATTAATTTCTAAATCACCTTACAGCCTTATACCTAATATCTTACAGTAACTTCGTATTAAAACTGAAACGCGAAGGCTTAGAAGGCGGTCCGGGGAATGTAGTTCCCGAGTTGACGGTTTACTATGTGATCTGCTGGATTCTCGTGTATTTTATAACTATCAAACGGATATACAGCTATTCGAAGGTGAGATAATACTAATAATATATGAACGAATATGGTCTGACGGGTGGTAGAACTATAGTTCGTCCGGGGAAGTACGACCATCGTCCTCATAATCCTCCATGAAGCAGAGCAGTGTTTCGGTTGGAGAGGTTCGGTTGCCAGGCAAACTTACAGCGAGGCGACCATCTTAGTCCTCAGGAGAAGTGACGCATCTACATATGACTTCAAATAAAACTTCAGTTTTTATTGAGTTATACATGGATGTCCATGGGCTGCAGTGACCACTTTACATCAGGTAGCCTGCACGCTCGTTTGCTACTCTTCAAACCTAAAAAAAAAAATACCTACATGATGTAGGTACGAAACGTTAAATAGTGTAAGGGCGTCAAATTTACAGCGCGTATAGAGTTTTCGCAACTGTGTGCTGTCCGTTATATAGCGTTAGCGTTTGGCGCTACAATGCAGCGCTATATACGCTATATTAACCGTCAATATTTTAAAATTAGACATCCCAAATACATACTTTCCCAGTAAAAATTGTCTCTATGACTGCTATGTTTGCGTAAATCACATCAATCAATCAATATCACAAACATTAATTTCATGTAGAAAAAATAAAAAAAGCTGAAAACTGTAAGCTCGTTTGCGGCTTCGATACTATATGAAATATTTGAAATTCAAAATATGTATATAGCATGTGGGAAACCTGGCTTGCTTTATAATTATAAATATTTTATATTCTTTACTAGTTAAGTCACAGTCTGGAGTCGAGTTCGGAAATTAGGGAGCCGTTACCGTCTGGAATCTATTTGGTAAACTGACAGATGTCCTGGGTGTACCTACTTGTGACGTAACGAATGTTAGATTCTTTATATTCGCGAATGCGAATTCGAATATTACCATTTTGGATAAAGCGAGCGCAAAATGTTTGAAATATTAAAATTATTTTCTCACATAATTCATCGATTTTCTTCGATCGATCGATCGACAAAACATATGATAATTTAGAATTTCAGTTCCTTTTAAATATCAGGATGGTTATTTTTTTTTAGTTGAGTTGAGATTT